>CAMGYJ010000011.1:49931579-50184848 GCA_946122785.1 Linum tenue | reverse complement strand
CTCTAATAATATCGAATCCGGTCCTTGAATCGAATAGTATGCAGATGATGAAGCTGCTGGATGCGGCGGAGGAGACTCACAGTGAGCTTGGAGTATTGTGCAGGAGTATCAAAACTCAAAAGGAACCTGGAACGGATGGGAGATGGAAGATGGCAGTTCATATACAGAGAGGCGAACAAGGCGGCTCATACTATGGCGCATATAGAGACTCGATGGGAGGAGAGTATTGTTTGGCTTGATAGACCACCAATGATTATCTTGGATCAACTTCTCGTGGATGATGTAACCTCACTTTCTCATTAATAAAATTGATACAGATTTCGATAAAAAAAATTGGCCTAGTTCAAACAATGATGATGAAGCCCAACCCTTCTTTATGAAAAATTTACTTCCCTTTGAAGCCCAATCCAATCCCACTACTCATATTAACCTAGTACCCTTTCCCTTATTTTTGGAATGTATAACGCTATCTCACCTTTTGTCGTCTTCTTGCGACTAAATAAATAATTGCAACCACGAATAAAATACGAAATGCGTGTATGGTACACTGGAGCTAAACCCAAGTTGGGGGGTTTTATTACTTTAAATAATTATGTGCATTAATTAATAGATTTAATTAGCGATGTTAATTGTAAAAGATTATTGGTCAAATGTAGCAGGCGTACATGCACCTTCCAAGCTCCATGAGTTGGATCAACATTTTTTTAACTAAGTGGGGCCTGTATAACACGCAATTAATTGAAGTTAATTATTTTCAAGTGGATGGTTTTAGCTTTAGATTAAGATAATAATGGGGAATTAATTCCCGTGATATTAAATTAAGAAGATGAGCCTCCATTTGGCACTAAATCGCTTAATTAATCGAGAAAGCAGCTTCCCAGGTCAAGTATAAAAATCCAAGAACCCCATATATATGTTCGTGCACCAAAATATTATTGTGTGCTTAATACATGATTAAGGTCGTAGGGGTGGCACTTATCCCGGTGTAGAGCTCCTTTTGCAAGTTGATTATATTGCTCTAAGAATGTTTTTTAATAAGGGTGATATAGATTTGATTTTTATTATTAAGGTACTATTTAAGCGATTTGAATTTGAGACCTTCGGGTTCTAGGCTAGTGGTATTATCGCTAAGCCAAGTTCTTAATCGTTGCTCTATGGATATTTAATTTGGGACTTTTCTAAGTATGTGTTTTTTGTGCACTAGAGCTGGGAATGAAGATTGGGTAAGTGGGGTGGGGTATGTCGATATCTATACCCGCTCCATGACGGGTCTGATATAAATTGGGTTATTTATCATGGTTTATCGATCGAGATAGGTCAACCCATATGTATATGTAACTATGTACTTTAAGCGAAAAATATTAAAAATATTCATTTTTCATAAAAAAATCAAGAAACAAATTACAACAATGAATATAGTAAATTATTTAAGAAATTGAGATTCTTTTTTTATAAAGTAGTGAGATTCTCACCTATTTAAAACTCTATCATAGCTAAAATATACGGTAATACATGTAAAATGCTAAGCAATTTGAGTAAAGTACATATAATTTAGATAAGCATGGGTAAATCGAGTCAAATAAAAAAAAATTATTTCTCGCTCAAGAAGTTATAGAAAGAAGATGAGGTTAATTTTACTTTATGGAGAGATACTAATTCGGCAATTCCTACTTAGCCTGAGGAGGTGTCTAGCTGACTCTTTCTAAGATGAACATGTATAAATCTTCTTCAAAATCACTTTCTTGCCTCTTAAACTATTAATGGGAAGAAGCCGACTCCTTAGCATTTTTATTTTATCCAAACCTATTAAAATGCTATTAATTATCTAAATCTTTCGTAAATAATTAAAATATTAACCATTTTTACGTTATTGTTAATAATTTTGTAACTCTTTTCTTAGTTAAAATACTAAAATTTTGTAATGTTGACATTTATGTGTCTCTTCCAAATCAGTATCATGTTGCCAAGTCAATATTCCTCACAAAATTGCTAACTGAAAGTAAACATTTAGTTAATTTTTAGTATTTTGATAGGTTTGGCTAATAAAAAAGAATCCAAAAAAGATTTGGATAAAAAATAGACATTGCCCTAAAAATAATTATCCACATACACGTTTGTTATCAAGGGCTTAGGATACTGACCTATGAGTAACTAAATCTGAACTTTAGATCTAAGTAGATTCAGAAAATTCAGATATAAGAGTTGTAAATTAAAGACATTTTATTTTTTCTAGTTTTCTTAATCGGCTCTTATCTTCTTCGTTCTAACTCGGATTTCAAATTTTTTTGCACAGATGGAACGAGTTCGTTGTACTCTACAAAATGAGATCAATTTCAATATATTTCGAGAATTTTTTTTTACCAGCTACATACCATACGGTAACTTCTTCGTTTTTAAGTCGTTTTTAAAACGTTTGCTCAGAAGGAATGAGTTCATCATGATCTATTGGATCTATAAATTTCTGGGTGAAAAAAAAAACTGGATAAAAAATTACCATACTTTACCACTATAGTATGTGGGTGGTAACTTGTAGTACATTGTAGTAAACAATGATGAAAGTCGTAAATGATAGTTAGTATACTCCTACTATCATGTATTCAACCTTTTTACCATATTGGTATGTTCATATTATCATGGTACACTTTCTTACCATATGGTATTAAATAGGAGCATACCATATGGTAATGACTGGTAAAAACTTATTCAATTTTTTTGTACTAAAAATATATTAAAGTGGATATCATTTTAAAGAGCACATTTAATCTGATTTATCTGTGCAAAAAAAATTAAATTTCGACTTAAAACAAGAGAGAAATCGTCCGCTAAAAATTAAAGAGAAAAAGATAAAAGACTTTCTAGGAGAAAGATGATACTGATGTCATGCTGATGTGGACAGATTACTCATGGTTTCTGACCATAGAGTTACTGACCTAATGCGTTCCCGTTACGAAAGGCCTAGTATGAAACGTAAAATGCTGACATATATAGGGTAATTAGCATAAAAGGTCACAAACCTATTCACTTTGTACAAAATGGTCACAAATCTTTAATATTGCACGTTTCAATAACAAATGTTTGGACTAATAACGAAAAGGTAATTCCGTTCTATCTCCATCCAAAAATCCGTTACTTCCGTCCAGTCAGCACGCCACGTCATCTAAAATATTGATAAAAAATTAATAATCAAACCCAATTGAATCGGTCAACCCAACCTGAAAATTCTAACTCCATACCCACCCACCCGAAATCTTCGAGACAGACACACTCTGTCACTTTCCTCCCTAAAATGGTACAACCATACCAAATGTCATACACAAAAAGTTAACATTAGGGTATTTTGTGCTAAAATCATAATTCTACAGTGGTTTAATCAGCCTTGACACGTTGCTCCAACCCGAGCATCAATTTATGTTCAGAAAAACCAAAAATTGTAAAGCCATTCCTAAGGTCATACCAAAAAAGTTAGTATTAGATTACTTTGTGCTAAAATTGTAGTTCAACATTGGTTAAAATCAGGCTTGACAGTTGCTCCAACCCGAGCTTCAATGTACATAGAAAATCCAAAAATTGTAAAACCACACCAAAGGTCGTACCCATAGAGTTAGCAATATGATATTTTGTACTAAAATCATAGTTCAGTCGTAGTTAAACCAGACTTGAAACGTTGCTCCAACCCGAGCCTTGATGTATATTCCGATCATACCAAAAATTGTAAAATCATATCGAAGATCGTACAAAAAATGTTAGAATGAGGACATTTTATGCTAAAATCGTAGTTCTATCGTGCTTAAATCATTACATACAGCTAAAATCACCTATCACGTTAAATTCTGTTAGGAATTTCTATTATACTGCTGCTAAACACGGTCATAAATCAAATACGGATTAGTAAACAATTCTCCTAATCCTATCAAAAGCCACAGTGAAGCGCGGCCATAATCTACCTAGTTATATATTAACTTTGCATCCATCTATCTCAACACTCTTGGCTTCCAATTTGATCAAAAAAACCAACATGGCGCCATCACTAATTACCTACATTCTCCTAGCTCTCCCCTTCATCCTAGCCTTCCTTGTCCACAACCGCAAGAAAATTAGGTCGAACCAGGCTCGTCTCCCACCCGGCCCGACCGGTCTTCCCTTCATCGGAAACCTGCTCCAGCTTGATCCCGCCGCCCCTCATCGCTATCTATGGCAGCTCTCCAAAAAACACGGCCCCTTGACTTCCCTCAGGCTCGCTTCTGCCCGTGTCGTCGTCGCCTCCACCGCCGAGATGGCCCAACAGGTGATGAAATCTCAGGACCTCATCTTCTGCAGCCGGCCAACCGCAATCGGCACGCTGAAGCTGTCCTACGGCGGCAGCGGCGGATCCAGGATTTAGTAGAGCACTGGGCCGCATTTGAATAAAAAATTTGATATCGTAAAAGAAATATTATAATAATAACTAAATTTTTTGTTATAATGTCAATTATAAACGATGATTTTTTAGTTTAGCAAATTCATCAATAATAGAGTCTCCGTCCATACCAATAACATATTCTTATAGAAAATAGTTAAAAAATCAGCGAGAAATTCATCGCACATTCTTTTGCGCAAATCAATTTTCGCATGTTCCACTACTGAAAATGTTCTCTCTATTGTAGTCGTCGAAACGGATAACATCAATAATGTCTTTGCCTTTTTATTTGGTGCTTGAGAATATGCCATTATAAAGTATCTTCAAATCGACATAATAAAATATAATAGATTAATTATATACATTCAAGTTTCTAATTGACTTTATGATTCTAATTCTAAAGTATCTTCAAAGGTAAGATAGTCTAACGGTAAAGCTGCCGCGACAGTGAAGGGTTGGGAGTTGCAGATCGCAGGTTCGAGTCCAAGCGAGGCCCGTTGGTGTTCCCGGAGGTATAAGGCTGCTGGGAGCGAAGTCCCGTTGGCGTCGAATGTAATTGCAGGTGGCCCTCAGGTTTAGTAGGACTAGCTGTCACAAAGTGACACGTACGGCTGAGGTTCCTGAGTAATTAAAATATATATGAAAAGGAAAAAACAATACTCTTTTTTATTGTTAAAAATAAAAAATTTAGCAATAAACTAATGCATGGTATCTAATGGGCTAACCGCTAACCATAAAATAAAAGAGTTGAATAGGCCTGACCTACATGGGATTTGGCCATCAAGTAAAACAAATGAACATCATTGGTTTGTCATTCTAAAACAAGCTATTTTCTCTGGCATAATATATATTATGCTATTATTTTATATCTTAGTGGCTAAAATATAATGTATTTTAAAGTTATTCAATGGTTTAACCTCGACCAACCCGATTAGTCCAATTTTTATCATTTCAAATATATATTTTATAATTATTTGACATCATAATGATCAAACTATAGTGTATTTTATAGGGAATCGTTTGGTATTTATTAGTAAAAAACTAAACATAAAGATCTATTTGGTTATTTTAAACATTAAAACGATCCTAAACATTTTTAGTTCCTTTTGAATTTTTATGGTTTTATTCCCGAATAAGTTATGTGCAAATGACGAATTGTAGTCGTCTCTTTTCTTTCACTATTTTTTATTTTCAAATAAAAAGTTTAAAAGTAAAGAATAATTAGAATTTGGCATGGGTCGGTCAAACAGGCTGAATTTCAAGTTTTGGCCCGTTTGTTTTATGCATTGCAAAATTTATTAGCATGTTGATGGAAATGGCTTGGAAAAAGACATATAAGTTGTACCTTTGCAGAAATGTCCTCAAATGGTTGAATGCTTTGTGAATCAGGTTCCGTGACTTTTGTGATGTTGTATGTGCTTGACGATTGCTCGATGTTGTAACTACTTAATTTGAGAGTAAATCTTTTGATTTTCCCTATGAGTTGTGATACCATAGTTCTGGTGGTTGCAGCATGTTGTCGTTGTTGGCCTGTAAAAGTTGTTCCGCCGTGATGCTAAATACCTTTCTTTCCTTTTTAACAAATTGTGTAGTAGTGCTATGAAACAGACCACCCATGAAAGCTACGTTTATTATGGTATGTTCTTACTTCCGGTGGTGAGAAATTGTGAATTGAGAATCATATTCGCCTACCGCACTGTGTCTGGCTGGTGGCTGCTTACTGTGCTCTCTAGAGTTATGAAATAGACTACCCATGAACGTTACCCTTAAGAGTCCATAATTTTGCGAAAAACCAAATTTAGGCAATCAAAGGTGGTGGATGTGTGATGATTTTTTATGGCTTAATTGTTTGTGAATTGGATATCGGATCTTTGTATGATTAGAGGGGATGTTTGCTTAATAGAATAATCCATTTTAATTCATGTTTATTTTTAACATGAACTTAAGTAACTCAAAATCTTCGAGACACATATTACCTACTGCATTGTATCATTTTGCCTGGGTGCTTGCTGTGTTGTCAAACTTCTTTGCTGCTGCTGCTGCTGCATTTACACTAACAGGGGAGTTAAGAACCCATGAATGTTTTCGTTTGACACAAACAAGAGGACTTACTTCTAAATCGTGCACTAAAGATGATTGGAGGAAACATCTCTGTTGCAGTTGATATACTGGAGACCATAACAAAAGCAACGTATAACATCAAAACCAACCATCTGAACTATTAGCATTGTTGCTTTACTCTTTTTTCGTGGTTGAGTCTCCTTCAAAAAATTTAGTTTGATTTTAGAAAATTTTGCTTCTGCAGTCCTGTCTTGCCACCAACGCGTTCAGTAGATGGAGATGGCAGAGGCGAAGGCTATTTTTGTGTTGTTGTTGCTGGTTTAGGGATCGGTTTGTGAAGAAGAGGGAGAAGAGAGGGGGAAAGGGAAATGCAGGAGAGGGGGATAACTCTTTTCTCCGACAAAAATGGAGTGAAGAAAGGAATTATGAAGTAAGGATATGGTTATCTTACATAACAGTCTCTATTCTGTTTGAATTGAGCTTGGGAGGCAGTGATAAGGACGAGCTACAACCAATTCATAGTGATAAGAGTGCTATGAACTATGATCATGTCTTATTTCAAGTTAGAAGGTAGTTTCAGTATAAGGATTATTTAATTTGACAAGTTGTTTTGTACATGATTCTTGGTAGTTTCAGTGCCATTCTAGCCATTGTTTATGTCTGTAATTTTTGAGAAATGATGTGCGAGTAATGACTTTCACTTAGCTTCAACTATTATGTGTGTATTTATTGGCATGTGATAGAATTCTCTTTTCCTTTTCTTTGAATTCAGTTTCATACTCTAATTGTATCATTTGTACATAGACAAATCATGCTCGAGATGACAACTCGCCGATGTGGCTGGTGCAAGGAATGAAGCAATCATTAGAATTCATACCGACAACGGGGAGGGATGCCCAGGACTAATTCAATGATGATTGATGATGGTATAATAAAAACTGCAGTCTGCATCAGCACCAATTTCTAGGCCTAAGTAAAGTTATTCAACACAGAACTCTGCTTAGCGTTAAAAATTGCCCTCACCCAACCTTGATCTTGTTTGACCCACTTCTGAAGAGTCAAGATATAAGAAATCGTCTTTTATCATTTTAAAAGAAAGTACAATTTTGCCAATTATTCGTGACACAACTTATAACCATAATGTTTTTTCTTTTCTTTTTCTCATGATTGCCTATTAACATTTCGGTTATTTGAATAAACACAAGTCACAAAGTGATTACAAATAAGCGAATTTAGTATCTAGTCTTCAAGTTACGAATGTCGGATTAAAATTTTCCACACCTTATATAACCTTCGTGTCCCCGATAATTTATGAAGCTATCTGATCTTGAAATCTAAAACCATGAAAACTCTCAATAATAATCATTAAAATACTTGTGTTAACCCAAAAAAGAAAGCAACATGGATTATTTCTTGTCTAACACCATCCACTTTGGTACTATGATTGTGCCTTTATTTTATTTAGACAAATGCCCAGACACTCTTAACAAAGCAACCCATTATCACCTAATACCTTACACCAGTTAAGAAGAAGAAGAAGAGGGGATAACATTAGCATATTGAAGCAGAACTTCATCACATTGCAACTTACCCATATCTCCTTCTTCCAAATGCACCAATGCCTCTATCCCATCACCATGAGCAGAGTCCATAAACACAACCAGATTCTTGAAACTCAAGCTGGGTGTCCCAACCCACAAAGGCTTCCCCCATCCAAAGTCAGCTTCATATCTATCAAACCAGCACAGGCTAGTAAAGCTCAGAAACCCCACCTCACCTCCAACAAACCCCTCACTTTGCTGCTTTAAGTAGTCCAAATGCTCATCACCCCCTTGTCCTTGCAGGCTCTTCACGAAACCCTTGTCAATTCCACTGATTGCATCTCTAATCTCAGCAATCAAACACCCACCTTCTTCTTCTTCTTCTTCTTCTTCTTCTTCGCCCACATTTGGAACTGTGATCGCAACCCGGTAATAGTTCCCGAATGAGTGCTCTGCCAATGCGGGGTCCATCCTCGTCCTAAGGTTCACCGCATGGAGCAACAGCAGAAGACGACCTCTGTTGCTAGTGGCCGTCATGACACGCCTCCATATGAAGGCAGACAAGGTCTCGATTCGCGATGGGGGTTTCTTGTGCTCCAAGCTTCTGCTCTTTCCGTACTTTGCTCTCAAGGCTTCAATTGAAGCTCCCCTGAAGACAAACCTTTTAACCAGGACTTGATGACCACCACCTTCTGTACTGGTGGTCATGATCCCGGTTTTCGGGTCAAACCCTGACATGTCCCTCGGTGGGAAGAGCTTCGAGGATACGAATTCCGGAGCTTGAACATCGACCTGTCCTTTTGCCATGGCTGCCCAAGCTTTGACGAACGAGATGGTTGATGAAGCATCAGCAAGTTTGTGGGACATGCAGAGTCCAAGGGCGATCCCACCACATTGGAAGACATTGAATTGGACACCTAATGGCAAGTCGTGAGGTCCTCCATGGAGTTGGAATGGGACCAAACCGAGGAGCTCATTTGGCTGTGATGATGAGTTTTCGTGAAGAACATCTGAGATCTTGCAGCTGACTTGTGCTTCAAGGTAAGGAATGCCCTCGTCGTTGCAGTGCGCGACGAGACTGTCCCTGATTCGCCCTGCTAGTGGGTAGTAGTGTGACAGGAGCTTGGATAGGGATTGTTTGAGGAGATTGGATATGGTTGAAGGGTTGTCATCATATTTGGAGTCGTGATTGATTTGTTTAGGGTAGAAGAGGATCAAAGGGTTGTAGACTGGAGGAGAGATCTGGTCTAGGAATGAAAGGTTGTAGTTGAAGAGATTGTTTGGGGTTGGAGAAGATGGCTTGATAGTCTCCTGGGAGACCACTCTGATGTCTAGCTTCATCTTCTTCTCTCTGTTATTTTTCTCTTTTCTAGTGTTAGTATTTTGGTTGCTGTGAAAGTTCAGTAGTCAAGGTAGACTTATATAGTTTTAGGGGTGGGATGGGCATATGATCCGGTTCGGTTCAGGATCATATTGGTCTGGTTTAGGTCCGAATCGAAATTAGATTAAAATGAGGATCAGAACGAAATGAAATCGAATTTGATTTGATCTATCTGATTGTTTAATTCCTTATTCTTAGGAGATCTAATGTTGTTGAAATGAAGAATTTTTTTTGAGAATTGAAACAGCTAACTATAGTAATGTTATGGTCTGATTTGGCTCAACTCAAACATAGTTGCAATTAAATTCAAGTAATTTGGTCTCGTCTCATTGAAGGGGACAAAATCGATGGTGAAATCTTTGGTCAAGTGAAACAAGAAATGGGCTAGCTAGCAAAAAGGGTTCTCGAGGTTGCAGGAGGTGACCCCCTGTTCCAAGATTTAGTAATACTATGTGTACAAGTTATGTACCATGCATATTTCTTTTGAAAAGAGTGTTGAGTTGGTTAAAGTGATTTCCTACCTTGTGCCTTCCTAGTTAAATTGTGTATTGAGGTATGAGTTACTAGAATTTCATCCTGATGCAAATCGAATAACTCAGTGTCGTAAAAAAGAGGGGTTATACTACGTAGTAAAGTTTAATTGTGTATAAACCGTCTTCTTGGTTTATGTAAACTAGGGTGTGTTTTATTATGTAATTTGGTTGTAATTATTAACAATTTTGGAATAAGATATAGATTTTTTCTAGCAACTAACTTGATTTTGTTTGAAATGGGTATAAATACTATTACCCAAAAGTTGATCTAATGTGCAGAAAACGGGGAAAATGATTTAGTATATGAGAAATGGAGATATAGATTGTATCATATCTCCACTTCATCTCCTCTGGATATGATATCGCAGAGTTCATATAAGTTGTCATATCCAAAATCAACAGCAAATAAAATGATGCATGGACAAGCTGTTTGTAAAATTTGGTGAAGGATCAGATCAACTTGCATTATTGTTGAAGCTGAACTCGTGGACAGGAAAGGTACAAGTGCCAAATATGCCATCGATATGCTATCTCTCCATACTTAACGTGGATCTATGAGGTGGGTTGTGAATTTGTGATGCCTTACACTTTTGGAAAAGTAATTATTGAGGAAGTAGTAAACATATTTACACATTATAATGGAATTTACATGTGACTATGTGAGGAGGATTTTGGGCTAATAAACTGTTAACCATAAGCAAATTTGAGGTGTCTTTCAGTAAAAAAAAAAAAATAGTAAAATCAATACCCACGGCGGCTATGCAACGCCGCAGGCACTAAAGTTGCAGAATCATGATTGTACGTTGGCCAATTAGGTGACGAAATACAATTGCATGTAAGGCTAGAGTTGTAGAAATTTAATCCCATCGGAAATGTTGTGTACCATAATTCTAGTGGAATTATGATTAAGTGCTGAAATAATATAGGCAACAATTGAATAACAATCTTCTGTTAATCCAATAAATAGTTGAATAATAATCATCGTTTAATAATTTTCTAGCTAAATCCAACTTATTGACATAATTGATAGTTCTACTCAGGGCTACGTCTAAGAGTTAGTTTCCTACCGAAACCTTACAAACCCCTATCCAGTTCACGGATCAAACCAAGAACTGATGCATTAATACAGAAGAGAATCATGGACACAATTACAACAATGAGAACAAACACCCCACATGCCACAACCTATACTAATCCAAGGACCCGAGTTCTTCTCTCTATGGCTTTCCTCTAGATTCTAGCTGTTGCATTCATATTTGTGTTTGTTCATAACTTCTCCAAAGCTTTTTCAGCCTCTACTCTCCTTTGCCTCAACTCTCAAGTCTCTCGAGAAGATCAAGTCAAAGTCCGGTGTTGTTTTGCAGATTTCACATGTCAAGTTATGACCTTATGTACTTGGGAGCTGAAAACTCGAAATAGAGAAGTTTAAAAAGCGCTGGTGGAAGTTTCTATCCTGACCGAGTAAAGAGAACGTTCGATAAGTCCAGCGAGTCTCTTCATTTCGGTAACTCGGTCCCCCTTCTGCTCATCAAACTCGGTCATCAACAAATCATCATCCATGGCGTCTCCTTCACGTTAAATACTCGGACAAAGATTCATCCTTTCCGTTTCCTCTAATCCCCATTAATGCAAGCAAACCCCGCCATTTATTCCCTGCCGCCGCCAAAAAATGATGTCTAGCTTAGTCGCCAATCTCAGCACAATCGCCGCCAAGTACCAACACAAACGCCTCCTCCAAACCCTAACCCACCAACAACAGCAAAACCCTCCATCTCCGCCGCCGAACCCATTTGGAATAACTTCCCGTCCGTCGTCGGAATCGCCTGCAGGAAGCAACCCGTCTTTCGTCAATGGCGTAGCCACCAAGGATCTCCACATCGACCCACTGTCGTCACTCTCCATCCGGATCTTCCTTCCAGACACCGTCGTCTCCGCCGGATCCGGGATCTGCCCACGTTACGGCGGGTACTTGCCTCCTTCCGGGAAGCAGCCACGGCTGCTGAGGAAGCTCCCAGTGGTGTTGCAGTTCCACGGCGGCGGGTTTGTGAGCGGGAGCAACGAGTCAGCCGAGAACGATTTGTTCTGCCGGCGGGTGGCGAAGGCTTGGGATTCATTGGTCGTGGCAGTGGGCTACAGATTGGCGCCCGAGAGTAAGTACCCTGCCGCTTTTGAGGATGGAGTGAAGGTTTTGAATTGGTTTGTGAAGCAGTCCAATTTGGGGGTTTATGGCAGATTAGGGGTTCAGAGTGGCAATTTCGATAGCTTTGGCGTTTCCATGGTTGAGCCTTGGTTAGCTGCTCATGGCGATCCTTCTAGGTAACGAACTACTTATTAGATTTGTCGCAATTTGAAATTAGAAAGATGCTGTAGATCTCCAATTTCATTGAATTCATTTGCCTGATTTTGGTACTGTCATCAGAGCAGGTGTGTTCTCCTTGGGGTAAGTTCAGGGGCAAACATAGCTAACTATGTTGCTGAAAAGGCGGCGGAGGAAGGAAATCTACTGAATCCTGTGAAGATAGTGGCACAAGTTCTGATGTACCCTTACTTCATGGGAACCGTGCCATCACATTGTGAAGCTAACTACACAACCTCGTACTTCTACAGCAAGTCGATGTGTAAGATGGCATGGAAGCTGTTCCTTCCAGAGGTGGGAGCGTTTGGCGACCTAGATCATCATCCAGCTGCCAATCCTCTTGTTCCTGGAAAACACCCGCCTCTAAAGCACATGCCACCAACATTAACTATAATTGCAGAGCATGATTTCATGAGGGAGAGGGCAATTGCTTACTCGGAGGAGCTACGGAGAGTCAATGTGGATGCACCGTTACTTGAGTATAAGAACGTCGGTCATGAATTTGCCACCCTTGGCTGGCTTCTCCAGACGCCACAAGCACAGGCTTGTGCGGAGGATATCGGGATATGGGTCAAAAAGTACATATCGGTTCGTGGCAACGAGCTGTCTTATTGAGAAACAACAAGAGAGATGAGAGGGTTGATACAAATCCTGATGAAGAGAAAGTGAGAATTGGCTAATAGAGGGATGATCATTCATTGGTTGTGCCACAAGGTAGAATGAGAAAGGATTCGGCAGCCGATCATTGTAGGTTTGATTGGATGAGCGGGGAAGAGCCAGATTCCCTTCTGGTTTATCCCATCTGCTTGTAATGTATAGGTTGGAGAAAGTTTTATCCTTTGTTTCCCCTTGTATAGTGAACGAGCAGCTTTCTTCAAACTCCTTGAATTCTGAGATGGACGGTTTTACTAATTTGTTGTGTGTATAATTCTAATTCGAGGAGACCCAATGGACTAGTGTTCTTTCTCACCTTGTTCTGATGTGGCTATTCTGTCTTTTATCGACTAAACAAAGTTCAGTAATTTCTATGCAGAGCTACTTCAATTCCGGCTTGCTCATGGAACTTGAGAGGAGAATTTGAATCGTCCAAAACTACTTTCCTTGTTCCAGAGATGGCGGTCAACCAAAAACAATGCCTACCCGAACGGCACGACTCAATATGCCTTCTTCAGAATATTTTAATCATTCATTCAACCTCTCAGGTAACTTCGCCAGCTTAGCATCAGCTTGTAGGAACCATAGTACTCTAGGCGAAGACTGCATGTGTTGTATTAGCTAGTTGCTGCAAATTTAATTTGACATGCTCGTCCTGACTTGTTGTGGATCTGTTTATGACTAATTAACCTGTAGCTCAAACCTATTAACCTACCTGACCTGCATCCTCTCTTAAAGTTGATATGGGTATTGAGATATGTGCGCTGCCCTAACTGATCACCACTCCTAGGCTCATTGTCTGCTCTGGGTTTCTATGGATGAAACAAGATTTGCTAATATTTGTGTAACCGAATCATCAGGCAGTTCCTCGAAATGCCTGGAAAGTTGATAAATATACCAATTTCTTTTTATCCTTTACTTTGTTTTCTCCGTAGTTGCCGAACATGGCTGAAGAAGGGATGTATAGTATTAGTACTTTCCTGATAAAAACCTAGGAGAGGGTTGGAAAATGACTGGAATTCTGTTCCTGTATGGTATATTATACCAGTATTATTACATCCATCTCGTAGATTGCATGCTCAGGACAAAACTTAGTGCCCCTCGCCACCAGATGATCATCACATCCAGTGGCCTTTGATAACAACATTTATCTGATAATAAAATGTGGAAATATCAGATCAAACTCAAGGAGGGCAGGGGAGTTTGAATTAATTAATCTACTTTTAGTATTATGTTAATCATTTCATTACCTCTTCTTGCCGGAAACATGAGAAGTATGACAGATCATGTCTTTGTGAAAGGTACAGTCGGATGCTGATAAAACCTACACAGCTGGATTAGAAACTGACAGCTTTGAGAGGATGGGGAAGTGTTAGGGAAATTTCCCCCTCATTATTCCATGAGGAGTTGATGGTGACAACAGGTATCCTTAGATTGATCTATGCGAAAATAGCACCCTATGCCTGCTTGTACCATGACAACCATTGTTGTCCCCCTTGTAAAGTAGTTTTCACCCTGTATTCTCATGTTTAGTCCCTCAACTGTGCTTTTCTTAACAAATAGGATCACTAAATACTATATCGTCTCGTCTCGTCTCGTCTAGTTTGTTCGTTAAACATTCTGTCATATTCAGCTATCAATGGATTGGAAAGATGGTTAGTAAGCACGTTCTTCATAAATCACATGTAATGGTGAATTCATAATTCTGATAGAGAGGGAAAGAGTTTGGGAGTTTCCAGGAGAAAAAATGAATTTACATCATACATAAACATGTAAGTCATCATCTTCCTTGTTTGCTAAGCATTGATTACCCCCCACTAATAACATATTTGGATTGTATTTTTAACGTGCCGGCTAAAAGGTGATAAACAATATAATACAGTGATGTATTTATTTGGAAATCATAATACGTTAATGTGTTTGCTAAAATGACCCATTAACCCATTTTTATAATATTCCTCAACATTGCAGTTCTCGCCGGCAACAAGAATCAAAAAGATCTCCAGGAGATGGGGGGTAATAGTGAAAGTCTATATATTAGAAGCACTCGAGCCTAACTTCCGGGAGGTTCAGGAAAAAAGAAACCAGGAGTACTATTACTGTGTTCGATATTTTCCAAGGAGAGGTAAAACCCAGGAAATGGTTGCTGCAGATCCTTACATATCATCCAACTTCCATAGCAATGGAGGAGGCAGTGGAGGTATCGATTCAAGCGATCTCGATCTTAATCTCTGTCAATTCCCGTGCTATCCAGCATTCTCGGAGAAACGTGGGCCGGATTACAGCTTAGACCAGCCAAGAACTCAAAAGAAGCTGAAGCAGCAAACTGATGATAGTGGGTCCCCTACTGACACCAGCTCTGGCGGGTTCTATGAGGCTAACAGCAGCAGCAACAGTAGCTTCAACAGCTTGCCAAAGCTCCAGTTCCGAGACTATGTATGGGCGTATGCGGAGAGGTTCCTGGCCATCGAGGCCATGGAGGAAGCTGCTGCAATGACTTTGGCAGTGGAAGAAGAAGAAGAGAAAGTTGAGGTTAAAGAAGAGCCAGGTGTCGATGGGATGAAGCTCGTCCAGCAGCTGATCGCCTGCGCGGAAGCAGTCGCATGTCGCGACAAGGCTCACGCATCGGCGCTGCTGTCTGAGCTGCGAGCCAATGCGCTGGTATTCGGGACTTCGTTTCAGCGCGTGGCATCCTGTTTCGTCCAAGGGCTGTCCGACCGCCTTACACTGGTCCAGCCCCTAGGGACCCATGGGGTCCTCAGTTCAGCACCTGCTAGAGCCTTGGCCTCGTCCTTTTCAGCTGAAAAGGATGAGGCTTTGACGCTGGCCTACGAGCTTTGCCCGCAGATCCAGTTCGGACATTTCGTGGCAAACGCATCAATCCTCGAAGCCCTTGAGGGAGAGAGTTCAATTCACGTTGTGGACCTTGGGATGACACTAGGCCTCCCTTGCGGTCAGCAATGGCAGAATCTGATGCACAGCATAGCTGGACGCATCAGAAAGTCGTCGGTTCCACGTCTACGAATCACAGGCGTGGGGCCTGAAGCCGATCGCCTGCAGGCAATCGGACTCGAGCTCAGTTGCTATGCTGCCAACCTGGGTTTGAATTTTGAGTTCATGTATATCAGGAGCAGTTTAGAGAGTCTGAAGCCCGAAGATTTTGACGTCCAGGAAGGGGAAGCCGTGGTGATCAATAGCGTCCTCCAGATGCATTGCGTGGTGAAGGAGAGCCGTGGCGCTCTGAACTCGGTCCTTCAGGTCCTGAATGAGCTGTCGCCCAAGGCATTTGTCCTGGTCGAGCAGGACTCGAATCACAACGGCCCCTTCTTCCTGGGGAGGTTCATGGAATCACTGCATTACTACTCGGCCATCTTGATTCGCTGGACTCGATGCTGCCCAGGTATGACACCAGGAGGGCGAAGATCGAGCAATTTTACTTTGCGGATGAGATCAAGAACATTGTGAGCTGCGAGGGGCCGGCTAGGGTCGAAAGACATGAGAGGTCAGATCAGTGGCGCAGAAGGATGAGCAGGGCCGGGTTCCAGGCTTCGCCGTTGAAGATGTTGGCGCAGGCTAAGCAGTGGCTTGGCAAGGCCAAGTTCTGTGATGGGTATACTGTGGTCGAGGAGAAAGGTTGCTTGGTTCTTGGATGGCAATCAAGACCCATCATCGCAGCTTCTTGCTGGAGGTGTTCCAAGATTTAAAAGAAAAGTACAGGTTCTGTTAATGGATTTCAAATAAACCTCCACCAAAGATTCTGATCAGAATCCCCCCACTCTGCAATTTGTTTACTTTGTGAAATAAGGGTTTTTGCTGTTTTCTTATTCCTGATGAACCAGGGAATCTTAAAGCTTCGGCCTTTTCCCCTGGAAATAACTGTCTCGATTTTCTCTGTTCATGTTTCCTTTGTGTTATCACTGTTTCTGTTTAGCCAACTCGCCACTGAAAGAAGCAATCCCCTGGTGGAAAAAGAGAAATCTTTTCAATTGGCCTTGGGATTATCAGGAACTATGCTTTGCTATTTGATTAATGAAATGAAGCTATCAGCTTAAAATTGTCCAATTTTTGCAGCTGCGAGACATGTTTAAACTGGAGGCTAGAGTAGCTGCCACGTGTATGGTGGATACATAGATTCCCTATTCTGCTCCTTGTATGGATTAGATCGCTTGTACTCTGTTTGAGCAAGAACCAAGTTCAATTAGAAATAGAAGTGGGTATGTCACTAAATGCACTGGTGAGGCTGCCATTATCGAGTTCGTCGAGAACTCTAGAAGATGGATTGGTCAAGCACTCGTTATTCTCACCTCAGAGATGCAGGGTGACGCGACGTGGGAGTTCTTTATCAGTAGTTGAAGCCAAGGGGAAGAGAGGGATGGCAAATCGCCAGTTTCAGCAGAGACCTCCTCCATTGCCCAAGTTCGTCATCTTCATCCGCATGGCCAATGTAATGTTTTGCCCCCTTTTGGACTCTCTTCCCTCTTTTGCAAGTTGTAAACAGTTCATTACTTTACTCTGTAGATGAATTGAGTTTCCTTGGTAGCTCTGTTCAATCGGAATTTCATCAGTTCGTATCATAATGCCTACGGAATGGGATTTGATCTTAATTGCGGATCCGTGTAGATCATGATCTGAAGAACAGTAACATGTTAGAGTGGACTCAAGAACATTGTGCAATCTCAACAGTAACATGTAAGAGTAGATCATGATCCGAAGAGTAGCAACATGATTACGGAATGAGATTTGAATGAGATATGCCCACGCTTGTTGAATCCTGTAAATCTCATATTTATTGTGATTGCTCTTTTTCTTTCGCTTGTTCCTTCTTGTATTTGATTCCAGAATCCAATTCGGCCTCCCATTCTGCTGTTATACATGATTGCAGTTCGAGTGCTGCTGACCGTCCGATTCTGTAAAGTTAGGACTTAGAAATGGATGGTGTTTCTAATCATGTCCTGAATTCGTCTAGATTGCTTTAGCTAATTTTACCTGCAACGCTGAGTAATTATACTGAGACTGTTGTTTACTTATTCCCCCAGGTTTACATATGGTACCCGCTTAGTCTAATAACAGGCGGTACAACAGCTAAAATCATGGTTGCTGCCAAGGACAACTTTCTGGGCAAGTACATATACAAAGACACACTTGCTCGAAACCTTGCCGCGGTAATCTATAGAGTAAGTTGGTTAGTAGAATCTTCTTGTCTTGTAACTTGCTGAAAGAAGCTTGCATTTCTCACATGAAAAAGATGAAGTATTATAATAATATAGATTTTCATTGTGTTGTGTTTGGTTTTCTTAGTAATAATTAGTCTCTGAATTAGCCAGCATAGCAGTTTCATGCTTTGTTTTCTCCTTCCAATTTGATCTCACTTTGGAACCACACTGAAAACAAAGTTGTTGTCTTTCGCATCATTTGATCTGTACTAAGTTTGGATCCAAACAATGAATGCCATTAGTTTGACATGTGTTGGCCAAAAGCATATAGACAAATGATTAGCATCCACTTCTGCCGTCTCCCACAATATCTTCTCATCCTTGTGTTGTTCCATTTCCAACATTGGATAAGATTATTGGCTGAGAACCGCTGGTTGCTTGTTTTCTGATTGGCAAATTTTATGTCCAATATTAGGATGAGAAGGAAACACAGAAGACTGCAATCAAGCAACATCGTTTGTTACGATCAGCAACCGAGTTCAGATATGGTTACAAGCTCATTGTAATAACGCCCTTCCTTACCATCCATAGCACCACGAAACCGTTTCATATTCTTCATTCAACTCATCTTTTTACTTTATGGCATGATGCACGAGAATGGCAATGTAAGAGCTGGTCTGGCGACGAATGAGGTCATTGTGGTAGGACTCTAAATTATACTCTTGGATCTAGAAAACTCGTCTTAATTCTTCATGGATAATGATCCTTGGGCTTCTGTGATATGCTGTTTATTTAAATCATGAATTTCCAGAGCTTCCGACGCAAGACAAACTGAAGACAGTGGTTGACAAAGTGAAAGACTTCTTTGGGGATGCGAAGGAATCCTTCGGGAAGCTACAACGCTAAATTCGACTGGAGACGAGACGAGGAGGCGCAACAAGAAGTTACAAAGGTAGACGAGAAAGCAAAGTGAGTCTGTACTTTCATCCATTGATTTTCACATTGGGAATTCCACAAAGTTCTCTAACTTGGTAACTTCCAGATTGTGCAGAGTTAAAAGCCTGAAAACCCAGAGAGAAAGTTGCAAGCTTTACAGTTGATCGGTAGCCCATTGGTTCCTCCAGATTGAAAAGAGGTTTTTAAGCAAGAGATCTGTGGTTGCCATGGTGAGGTTATTAAATGTACAGCATTGTCTTGCTCCATGATTTTGGCCATTGCATGTCTATACCTTGTCAATTTGTCACCCATTTCAATCTATGTATATCTGTCTAGCATGTTCTTTCACATGTAAGCATGGAATGGAATTGAAACATGTACTGATTTTTCAGTATCTCTTCATTAGCCTAGTGGTGATCCGCCTAAAGTGTTGTTGTAGCTCAGCACAACAGGGTCAGCCAATTGATTTTGGTTTTGCGGGTTTTGGTAGTCCAAAGTCTGCCAAAAGACATGCAACTGCAGTGTGTAGAACTGATGACCGACTTCCCTAGCCTCGATGAGCTTACAAGCACAGAAGAGATCATGTGTAATCCAATTCCAGGCTGGGCTAGGCGGCCGATGATAATGAGAAAATTGTCATCGCTTGTTTGTTGATTGAACCCAATTCTCCAAATTGGCAAGTCCAGTCAAAACTTTATCCTACATTTCTGGATAATTCCTGAAAGCACCAAAACTCTGTCCCTACGCTGCCACTGCCGGTCACCATCGACACACAGAAATTTCTAGTCTTTTTTTTCTTCTTCTTCATTTCTAGAAATGTCCATTCCTCCATTTATATAGCACTACTCTACTTCCGACTCCTTCCATCGCTAGAACAATAACCAACTCCTGTAAATGCTGTTGACTTTGTCATAAAGTTCTGATCTTTGTGGGTTAACGAAGACTCCCATCATCATCCATCTTTCAGAAAATGTCTCAAGTCCTGTCAAATTTGGGACTTTCCTTGCCTTCATCATCTAAATCAAGCTGCAACTCCTTGCTGAACCTGAAATCCTCTTGCAGCTTATCTTCCCAGGTGAAACCCTCCAGCTCCAGCAGCTTCAGCATCAAAGCCATGGCGCCAGATGGCAGGGGAAACCTTGACCAATTGCAGAGGATCAACAACAACAATAAGCAGCAGCAGCAGGCGCCACAACCCAGAAGGAAAATTGTTCCTTCTGCTCCTGTAGGTACGTCAAAACTTCCTTTCTCCATGCCCAAATCCCAATCACCACATGCTGAACGAATCCATAAGATACATGTAGCAGAATGTAGCTTCCATCCGGTCACAAGTTACCGACATTATTAATTGCTTGACATTTTGCAGGGCTGTGGGACAGATTCCCAACGGCGAGAACCGTGCAACAGATGATGGACACAATGGAGAGGCTAGTGGAAGACCCGTTGCTATTAGCCTATTCACCGCAATTGTCAATGGAGGATCCAAGAGGAGGCTACAGCAGCAGGGGGAGGACGCCATGGGAGATCAAGGAAGGTGAGAATGAGTACAAAATGAGGTTCGACATGCCCGGAATGACCAAATCTGATGTCAGAGTGTGGGTTGAAGACAAGATGTTGGTTGTCAAGGCTGAGAAATCCGCAGCCAATAAGGATGGGGAGGTAGTAGAGGGATCTGATTGTAGTGATTGGTCTGCCAAGAGTTACGGGAAGTACAGCAGTAGGATTGCTTTGCCTGAGAATGTTGAGTTTGAGAAGATTAAAGCGGAGGTTAAGGATGGGGTGTTGTATATCAGTATCCCCAAAGCTGGTCCTGGTTCCAAGCTTCTTGATATCAATGTTGAGTGATTTTTTTTTTCTTTCTTTTGGACGGATGGTTTGTACAAGAGTTTATTGAAAGTCTAATTAACTCCTATGTCTAACATTCTGGTTAATTTTTTTGGTATTTAACATCTGAACTAATCCTACAGATTATTAATTTGACTAAAGTCGAGAGTTGACTGTTAGTTTTGACAATCAAGATTGTTTTTTTTTTTATTACTGAGGAGGCAAAAGCCACATTACAGAGGCACTACTGCTAGCAAACAATCAAGATTGTTAATTAATGATCAACTCGTCATGTCACTACTCAATCAATATAAATAAACTTTAAAAATTCATAAATTCCACATAATTACTATTTCAGATATATTTTCGTAGGTCAGAGTAATATTTTTTAAAGAATAGAATTGAGATAATTTATTTATGATTGAGATTGGGATTGAGCTTAGTATACTTTTTGGTAACTGAATTTCAGTATTTGGTATTGTAATACCGATATCGTACTGGTTTTCACCTCTATTAGTACCACGTTCTTTTTTTACTCGAATCTTGAAAACAAATTCCAAAAGTAAAGAGTTCGTTGTGATTTATTGATTTAAAAAAAATTGAAAATATTCAGGACCATATATACAACCCACGATGAACTCTTTCTTCTTGAGTGTTCGGACCAAAATTGTCTTTTACGTCAAGTTCATACCAAAATAAGGTATTATCCCTATGACGTGGAAGTCATGTCGCGGTTCCAGCCACCTCAACATTGTTCTTTGAATCATGGGAGAAGAAATGTTTGACTATTAGTATTAACGACCAACCTAAATTTTAGTTCAATATTGTCCATTTCTTTCAAAATTCCGAAAACTTTCTTATTTGCAAGTTCATGTCAACATTGTCTTTTACGTCAAACTTCAAGGCCAAAATAACGTATTATCTCTATTATTTATGGTCAACTTACCAATCAAAATAGTCATTGAAAGTGACGGCAACACTGACAAAGACAAACATATATAACTCAAAATTAGTTACACTCAACCTTACATTTGAAGCACTCTTGAGAATCCCAACTAGTTTCTAGGCATCTTTAAGGACTACGTCCTAGCCTGCTTTCTTAACCAACTGAGCCTTATTCTATTATCAATGAAGAGGGATAATTTTGGGCGTACCTATTAAACATCAATTAGGGTTACAAATGATCTCGTTACTAAACTCTATCAAAGACCAAATCTTGAGCTATATACCCTTCTAAAGTTACATGTATGTCTTTCTTTTCTTCTTTGAACAATTATATTTAATTCTTCAATCTTATATCTTATCATCCTATTATATTGTAAACATGTTATACGTACATAATTTTTATCTAACTTTTCCGGCCAAGGGCCAGACCCAGTGCTACTTAGTCATAAAAAAGAGAAGCAATTATATATTAGCCGTTCCTGACTTGCATGCTAACCCCCTTAAGAGTTGGAAAAATGATACCCCTAGTGTATTAAATACAACTATAGAATTTAATACACACATTAAATACACATTAGGAATTAAATGCATCATATTAATTATTATCTTTTTTTTCAAATCAAAACCTACACTAAATATATTCTCTCTCCCTTTATCTGATTTTTCCTTTTTCAGCAGCCTCTGACCACCAGACTTCCTCCGACCGCCACACTTCTCCAGTGAAAATCTCATCGACAGACTCCCTCCGACCACCTGCAAAAAATATACCACTGCACTGATACATTGTACCACTACACTGGTAGCTATACCACTGCACTGGTAGCGATATCAGTGCACTGGTACCAATGTCATATATGAGTATCAGTGCAGTGGTACAAATACCAGTACAGTGGTACAACATATCAGTGCAGTGGTATATTTTCGTAAGTGACCGGAGAGAGTCTGTCGGTGGATTTTACCGGCGAAATGTGGTGGTCGGAAGAAACTTTGTGGTCGGAGGCTGGTCGGAAAGGAAGAATAGAGATAGGAGAGAGAATGATCAAATATGAGAGAGAGAATTGTATTTTTGTATATGTTTAGATTTTTTTTTAAAAAAATGAGTAATTAATGTGGTGTATTTAATGCTTACTTTGTATTTAGTAACAGAACATTTATTAGGGTTACTTTCATTAATACTAGTCAATAATTAATGAAAAATTGACCAATTAACAAGGGGTGTCATTTAAAATCGCTCTCCTCACGCTCTGATGGAAAACGCTCTCTCTGCTGCTACGACGGTGGCTCCGGCGCTCACTCCTTCCGGCCGGCCATCGGATGACTCGGGGACTACTTTGATGGCGGCGATACCAGGTGGGCCTATGGCAAATCAGGTACCAGCTGACTCCTCGATGATGGCGGTGGATAACAACGCCTCGGGAGGAGAGCAAACGACCCCAAATCAGAACGTTCTGCAACAACCTTCAATCTCGTATGCCAAAGCATTGGTGGGATCTGAACAGCAAAGGACTTTGACAGGTCAGACGTGGACTCCAGTTGGGGAGCATGACTTAATCCCTGATCAGGTTAACGGGGAACCGGCGCTGCGTATTTCGGCTGGCTTCAAGGGGCGTCTATGCGCTCCATGGCAAAAAACACTTGTTGTGCGTCTCTTGGGGCTTCGAATTAGCTTCCCCACGTTATGCTCCCGGCTTCGAGGGTTATGGCGACCTAAAGGAGCGATGGAGATTATGGATTTGGATGATGCCTGTTATCTCGTGCAATTATCTAATGAGCAGGATTACTTCAAGGCGCTCACTGATGGACCATGGGTCATCTACGATCATTACCTTGCTGTTCAGCAATGGACGCCAAATTTTGGGATTCTCGACCCCTTGCCAAAGACCATGATTGTATGGGTTCGCCTTCCAACACTCAAGGTCCACTTCTACCATCGTGAGGTTCTCACGTCCTTGGGGAACCTTATTGGCCGTACAATCAAGCTCGATTATCATACAATCAATCAACAACGAAGGAAGTTCGCTCGCTTGGCGGTGGAGATTGATATGACCAAACATCTAGTTCCCCGGATTTTCTTGGATGATCACTGGCAGAAAGTGGAGTATGAAAATCTCCTAACGGTGTGTTTCGAGTGCGGGAAGGTGGGCCACAGTTCTGGTGGTTGCTCAACTGTCCACCCTGCAACAACCGGCGATCAATTGGCCAACGTCGGCGGTCCAGTTCCGGCCAAGCAGGCGACCGTTGAGGAAGCTACTCCAGCGGGCTTCGGGCCATGGATGCTAGTTTCAAAAAAAGCCGGCGATTTTCTAGGGATTCGGTGAAGAAAGGAAAGGTTGAGCATGATCTGGGCAACGAGAATCAAGGGCAGGTGAACAAAAATGGGAAAAGTGGCTATAAAAGTAAAGAGGGGGAGTTGGTCTCGTCTGCAACTACGGCGACCGAAATGACGGAGCCCCAACGTTCACAAGGGCATGAAAGGAAAGGGAATCTGTTGGGGAAGGAAGGAGACGTCTCGACTCGGATGGGCAAGGAGCATAGAAAAGGCAAGGAAACCATACGTGAAGGCAAGGCCTTGGGTAAAGGCATCTTGGGCTCTGGCCCAACCCAGATGGAGGGTGTGACTAGTGTTCCCCGGCTCAAACAGGCCTCGGACAAAGCCTCTTCTTCGGCCCAAGCGGGTGCTACTTCTTCTGATCAGCCTAAACAAATGGAGCTTTTGCTTGCGGGTCCTGGGCCCATTTCGGATAAAAAGCCACCTCTCATCAACCAACCACCGGTCCAAATGGTTATTGGCCCAAAAGGAACTAAAATGCAGATTGTGGCTATCCCTTTGTCGCCGAAGAAGAAACAGCAATCGGATTCCTCTTCCCCGTCGGCCGCGGAGCGCACCAAATCGAACAGGAAACCTCGGCTCCATTCTAAGAAGGGGTCTACTCCTGTGAAGCTTCAGGCCTCCAAGGCCCTTCAAATATGGTCCCCTGTGAAAGATAAGAAGACCAAATCAAGAACCAGATTGGCGACTCTTACGCTTCAAGAGATTAACGCCTGGACTGGAGCGGCGGCTCAATCTGTTCGAAGCACTGAACAAGGAGATGCTCGCCCACCCAAAATGGAGCACCCTGTTGACGTGGAGGACCTGGTCGCTGCTGCCGAAAGCCCCATCTAATTTGGTGCCTTTGTTCCTCGATTCCCCTCTTCTTCCTCTGCTCGGTTTCTCTATCCTTTACCTTAATGTCTATGTCTTCTACTAATAATTACAATATTCTCTCTTGGAATGTAGGTGGTGCTGGGAGCAAAGCATTTTCTCACGCTCTCAAGCTTACCATTCAGACTCATAAGCCGGACTTCGTCATTCTCCAGGAACCGCAAATTAGTGGCAACGCAGCTAACCGTGTTTGTGACAAGTTGGGGTTTCCTGACGTGATTCGCGTGGAGGCAGATGGGAGGCAGGGTGGCATTTGGATTTTCTGGGATGCCCAGCGCTTCAAGATTCAAATCATCTCAGCCTGCTTCCAACATATCACCTTGCGTATTTCTCAGAATGGCATGACGGACTGGATGCTTACCGCGATTTATGCTTCTCCTCAGCATAACCGGCAACGTCCGCTCTGGGATAGCATCTCAGCTCAGAGTAAAACTATAGACATTCCCTAGATGCTTACGGGAGATTTTAATGCTATTAGAACTCCATCGGAGACATCCGGGGCTGCGTCAGTGGCTACTTTGCGGAGATGCCGTGTGTTTAATGAAAGGATTAACGAAGCTGAGTTGGTGGATCTTGGTTACTCTGGCCCCAGTTTTACTTGGACTAGGGAGGAGGGACCTGGTAACTACAAGGCTAGCAGGATTGATAGAAGCCTATGCAATATCCTGTGGAACTCGACTTTTCCCGACACCAGCGTTCGCCACTTGCCCCGCCTCAAATCTTATCACAGTCTAGTTCTCACGTCTTTCGCTGTTCAGGGGCATTCTTTCCACTCTCCTCGTGCTTTCAAGTTTGAAGCTGCTTGGCTTACCAATAATACTCTTTTGAATACGATTGCAGGTGCTTGGAATCATTCTGCCCCTCTGCTTACTGCACTTTTTGATCTGAGCTCGGCGCTTCAAGTCTGGAATAGAGAGGTTTTCGGAAATGTTCAGCAAAAGAAGAGAAGGTTGCTGGGGCGGATTAGAGGAGTGGAGATGCGCCTTTCTGCAGCTTTTCATCCTGGGCTGGCGAAACTTCACTCCAAGCTTGAAGCCGAGCTGGACGAGGTCTTGGAGCAGGAAGAGTTGATCTGGTACCAGAGGGCTAGAGAGAGCTGGGTCAAGTTTGGGGAGCGCAATACCAACTACTTCCATCAACAGGCTAACATTAAGAGGCGCAGAAATAAGATTACTGCTCTCCGGGACCCTGCAGGGGTGTGGATCGAGGACCCCCTGGCTCTGGCTAGTATGGTTTTTGATTTCTATACTAATCTCTACCTGCAGGATAGCTCTGTGTATGAGGATAGGATGCCGAGGAACGCCTTTCCCCGCCTTGCTCAAGAGGAGCTCCTTACCCTGTTGAGACCGTTCACTTCCTTGGATATCCAGAATGTCATCTTCGAAATGAAGCCTTTACAAGCTCCTGGTCCGGATGGTTTTCACGAGGCCTTCTATCAACAGGCCTGGAGCGTGGTTGGAAAATCTCTCACCGATATGGCGCTAAACTTCTTCAGCTCGGGCACTCTCCCTGCGGAGGTCTCAGAGTCAACGGTGGTGCTTATTCCCAAGGTGGATCATCCAGAGTTTGTGACCCAGCTTCGGCCTATCTCGCTTAATAATGTGAGTCTTAAAGCCATTACCAAAGCTATTACGAGTAGGCTAAAGCCGGTCATGAGGAAGCTCGTTTCCCCCCGCCAGAGCAGTTTTATCCCCGGGCGACAAACTACAGATAATGTTATTGTGGTCCAGGAGGTCCTCCACTCTCTTGGAAAGAGGAAGGGAAAGAAAGGGGGTATGGTTCTTAAGATTGACCTTGAGAAAGCGTATGATTTGCTGAGATGGGACTTCCTCCGGGATACTTTGAAGGAGGTGGGGCTTCCGAGTGATTGGATCCGAGGTATAATGTATTGTGTGGAGCAGAACAGGATGCGCGTTCTCTGGAATGACACCTTATCCTCCCCCATCACACCTACTCGCGGAGTTCGCCAGGGAGATCCTCTTTCCCCTTACCTCTTTGTTCTTTGTATGGAACGTTTATCTCATAGAATCGATGAGGCTCTCCTTAGTGGGCAATGGAAACCCATTAAGCTCACTAGGGATGGACCGCCACTCACCCATCTTTTCTTTGCAGATGATCTTTTGCTTTTTGCGGAGGCAGAGACGAGGCAAATCAGGATAACCAAGCAGTGCTTAGACGATTTTTGCTCTAGTTCCGGACAGCGGGTCAACTACGCCAAGTCCCTGATGTTTGTGTCCCCGAATGTTGACAGGGCCACTGCTCGTATGTTGAGCGAGCGGGCGGCAATCCCCCTGAAGGCTGAGCTTGGGAGATATCTTGGTATCCATGGCATCCATGGTCGGGTGACTTCTGGGAGATATCAGGGCCTCCTCCTCCGCATCCAAAAGAAGCTAGCTCATTGGAAGGCCAAGCGTTTGTCTCTAGCTGCTCGTCTCACTGTTTCCAGGTCTATCATTTCCTCTCTTCCTACTTACCATATGCATACTGAGTTACTACCTAAAGGAGTTTGTACTTCGATTGATCGTATCAACAGGAATTTTGTTTGGGGAGAGGAAGAGGGGAAATCGAGAATCCACCTGGTTGGGTGGGAGAAGATGATCTTGCCAAAGAATCAGGGAGGTGCTGGCCTCCGCTCCGTGCGAAATGCCAACCTAGCCATGCTTGCTAAAAGCGGATGGAGACTTCTAAAGGAGAAGGACGTGCTTTGGACGCAGGTGGTCAGGGACAAGTACGGGCGGAATAAAGAAAATTTGGATATCCTTAGACCTGTTCAGGGAAGTTCCTTTACCTGGAAAAGTTTAACCAAAGCTTCCTCCCTGCTGAAAGGAGGATGTGCTTGGAATATAAAGAATGGGAATGCTACTAAATTTTGGAATGACTCTTGGATTGTGCAGGAACCTCTCAAGAATCTGGCGCTTGAGGAGATTCCTAACTCGCGCATGGAGGAGTCAGTGGCTGATTTGGTGACAGCAGAAGGAGAATGGCGCACTGATTTGTTTGCGGACATCCTTCCTCAAGATATCCAGCAGAAAATCACAGGCGTGGCGGTTGATAAGCTCTCCAGCGAGGAGGATACCCTGTTTTGGACCTTGTCATCAACCGGTAGATTCACCACGAAGTCAGCCTACCAGTCTCTTCTGCCTCAAGAACCCGACCGGGATGAAAAGTTTTGGAAGATCATTTGGAGTCTGCCTGTGTCGGAGAGGATCCGTTGCTTCATGTGGATGGTTTGCCTGGGCAGAATTGCGACTAAAGCTCTCCTTTTTTCCAGGAAGTCAGCGAATTCTCCCCACTGTGTTCGATGTGATGGCCGAGCCGAGACCGTCCTCCACATCCTCAGGGACTGCCCTCCGGCGGCCTATTTTTGGATGAGACAGGTCCCCAGTACCAGACATCAGAGATTCTTCTCGGCGGACACCTCAGCATGGCTCCGGATGAACTTAGCTGCAGGGGAGGACGAGCATCTGGGGGAGGATTGGGCGGCTTTGTTCAGCATTGCCGCCTGGCTCTTGTGGAAAAATAGAAATGACATGTGCTTCAAAGGTATTTCCTCCACCCTCACTCCGCCTTCATTGACTCATTCGATTCTTGCTAAGGCCAAACTGTGGAGGGAAGCTTGGAGCGCACCTGCCTTTTTGCTTACTAGGAGGGCGTCCCCTGCCACTCGTGTTATGGCAAACATTGCTTGGACTTCTCCTACAGATGGTTGGGTTAAGCTTAATATTGATGGAGCCTCTAATGGGAACCCGGGGATGGCCGGGGCTGGAGGCGTGATGAGGGACAGTGTGGGGCAGTGGATAGTTGGCTTTGTGGCCAAAATTGGTGAAGCCTCGGCAGTTCTAGCTGAGCTATGGGCCTTCTATCACGGTTTGGATATAGCGTGGAAATCCGGATACCGCCAGATTGTAGTTGAGTCTGACTCTCAGCTTGCCATCCAGTTAATCAATGACAGGCATGATCCAGTGCATCCGTATGCTACTTTGTTAGCTGCCATTCGCAGAAGAGTTAGCCGTGACTGGCTGGTGCGCATAGGTCATGTATATCGAGAAGGGAATAGAGTCGCGGACTGGCTCTCGAAGCACAGTCTCGTCTATCCCTACGGTATACATGAACTTGCGCACCCGCCGCCAGGGGTAGTGGCCATCCTTCGGGATGATGTACAGGGTGTTTCTTTTGAGAGGCGGATTGTTTCCCGCCCGGATAGCTCTCCCTCTTCTCATCCCCCTATGTAACCCTCTTGTTCTTGGCTTTCGCCTCCTGTTATGCAAAAAAAAAAAAACAAGGGGTGTCATTTTTCCAACCCCTTAGGGGGTTAGCATGCTATCTCATCCCGTCATATTAACATTGTCAGCTGCCTGGTAGGCTTCATTATAAGCCGCAAATCACCGAATAGTAATTAATTAATATATAAAAGTTAAGGTTGTAGGTTACTATTAATTAGTGGCTCTCACACTCCTCCATGTGCAAGTGGAGAAATTTCAATTACTTGTTTTACTTTACTCTCCATTCTACAACCTTTGTGTTTAATTATTGTTCGCTAGGTTTTCGTGTATGACTTTTTGCACAAATCGTCGCCTTTACCCACCATTTTGCAGCCCATCTCAAAATATTGAGGCGGAATCCTAAGTTGTTCCCCACCACCGATTCCAAAGGCCTCTACCACAAGTTTTGTTGAGCATGTTCACAATTGAATCCAAGCACATGTGTATCCTAACTTGAACACGAACCATCGCCTTTGCCCACCATTTTGCGGCTCATCTTGAAATACTGTCGGCGGAATCCTTAGTTGCTCCCCACCACCGTTTTCCAAGGCCGCTACCACAATTTTTGTATCGGGACCTAGTTTCAGCCTCTTTAATGTTTTTTTTTTCTTTCTCTTTTTACTTTTTGTTGAGCATGATCACAATTGAACCCAAACACATGGGGTATCTTAACTTGAACCCAAACACATGGGTGTTCGCTAGGTTTACATCTATTGTCCATTGTGTTTCCCATAACAATTATTGTCTACTAGCTTTTCAGCTCCCTATTGCAACAACTATATACTTTTCGCACCATTTCGCAACGCAACTCGAAACATTGTCGGTGGAATCCTGGGTTATCTTCTTTCCCCGTTTGACATGGTCGCGACCAAAGATCCGTACTAGATATGCTCTGTCCAATCCTCAACATCGCTCACCAATTCACAACCTTCTCAAAACACTGTCAACGAAATCCTAAGTTGTCCCCCTTAGTCGTTTCCCAATGTTGCTACCGAAAATCCATACCATATCTACTCAATGTTGGCAAGTTCTGTATCAGCAACCGAGTTTTGTCCGCTTTAGTGTTTTTTCTTTCACTCTTTTCCTTTTTGTTGAGCATGATCACAATTGAACCCAAATCCATGGATATCCAACCTAATTCGATCCGGTCAAAGCGACTTGAAAACGACTTTAGCATTTATAAATTTCTCTTTTTTTCTTTTGGTTGGGAAGACTATTGAACCCGAAGTAACAAGTGTTAATTTGTTAAAAAATTGTTCAAAGCGAGTTGAACACGTTGTTGAGCAGTTTTAGATCGAAAGCGAGTTTTTTATGCTTTAATGTTTTTTTCTCATTTTCCTTTTCGTCGAGAATGACAATTGACCTCTAACCCATTGTTGACGCGTTTCGTATCGAGAGCGAGTTTTATCTGCTCTTGTAATTGACAGGTTGGGTAAATTGTGACTTTGTTAAAACTAGGTCGACCCGGTCAAAGCGAGTTGATTGCAGTGTTAAGAGTTTGGGGTCATGAGCGAGTTTTATCCACTTTAGTATTTTTTTTATATTTTCCCTTTTGGTTGAGAATGACAATTGACTCCAAACACATGGGTATACAACCTAATTCGACCCGACAAAAGCGACTTGAACCCGGTTTTATAGATTTTCGACGGGAGCGAGTTTTATCTGTTTTTGTAATTGGCGGGTTGTGTCAGGTGTGAATTTGACCAAAACTTGGTTCAACCAGGTCAAAGCGAGTTGAACCTGGTGTTGACGGGTTTTAGCTTTAGTGTTTTTCATTTCGCTTTTTCCTTTTATTTGAGAAAGACAATTGAACCCAAATCCATGGGTATCCTTCCTATTTTGACATGATCAATGCGAGTTGAACCTACTCAAATTTGCAATCAGTCCAAAAATTTCATAAAGGAAAACCATGATTACCTCAAACCACCAAAAAAATAAGTCAAAAGAGTACGACTATGTTTGGTCCGAATTTTAGAAGTTTTATGTTTTAAAAGCTGAAGCCAAGCCAAAAACCTCTAAAATTTCACCTTTTAAAAAGCTAAAGTTTTTCGTAATTTAAAAGTAGAAGCTCAGATTTAAAAATAAAAAATTGTACTTACCATATATTAATCTTTTTCTAGAAAATATAATTTCTTTTCACTTATATCTTTATAAATAAAAAATTGAAAAATAGTATTATTTAATATGAAGTAAATTTAACGTAATCCATTTTAAATAATCATTTTTTAGAATTTGTATTCATAAAATCTTTTTTAGCTATTTTACATTATCTCTTATATTAGAAAGTAATTCTGATAGTTTTTCAGCTAAACACCCAACAATTTTTTTTTTAAACTACTTCTTGAAAAGATCCACAGAAGTGACTTCATTCTACATAAGTTACAGCAGGATCAACTACTAGTCATACAAATTGAAACAATAGCATCATGAAAGAAGTTTAAAACATAAATAATCTATTCGATGACCCTTCTACCTTATGTAAGTTTATCGACCATATGCTATTGTAAATAACAAACCTATAAAAAGAATGATTAATAATGAAATAAGATTACTTTCACTTTTGGGTCAACATTAAAACTATTACTCTTTAATATATTTATTTTTCTGATAGCGAGCGATTTTGTATCTATAAATCATGAAATCTCAAAGGATTTGTATACATTATAAGACGTGCACAATAAGAAGAAAAAAGACTTGCACAGTAATTTAATTTTAATGTAGAACTACGAAATAATAATGAGATAATTATTACTAACCTATCTCCGAACATGCCGTACATTAAAAAAAAATGGGGGGAAGTACTTGAGTTTCCAACAAAAATATAATCTCAAGTACCATCCTCAACCAACCAGACATTCGCAACAACACCACCCTAGCAAAGCACGTGCTAGCTAGCAGCATGTTCCGGTCGCTCCCTCAGAAGTCAGAACTGGACGTTGGATTTGAAGGACTGTCCGAAGCGCCAGTTGGAAGGGACAACATTGAGAGCGGTGCGGATCCTGCCGTTGCTGGCCTGGACCCTGAAGGACAGAGCTTGACCGTTGAGGAAGCTCAGGCTCTGCCAGTTGGATCCCCAGTTCCTGGACATCGCCTCCCACCGGTTCGTCCTCGAGCCTCGGACCCACGCCGCCGAGATCTCCCCGACTCCTCCCACGTTCGATATCAGCACCAGCTCGAAGTAGTCCCTCCCGTTGATCGTGAACCTCATCCCTCCGCTCCTCCTGCATCCCACCCTGACGACGATAATAAAACGCAAAATTTATTATCAGCCTCCTCATTCAGATTCCTGGTTCCGTCACGGTACACAGTGGCGGAGCCAGTGCATACTAAGCTGGGTCCCTGGCCCACCTTGGCTCGGGAGAAAATATGTACGCCAAAATTATTAGGATTAAAAACCGTACCAAAAGTTATATCGGACAAGTCAATGGTAGGATATTTTTATGTTGAAAACGTGGTTTCATCGTGGTTCAACCATTTCAGGTTTATTCATTATATATCGCCAAACTTTCTTTTGTTGGAACTCGCTAGATTCTTTTTATACTAATTATAAATTCAATATATGAGGTTTTAAACCTCAACTAGATTATTATATGTATACTTTGACGTGAATATAGGCTAGCTATTGTCTAAAACTATATAGAATTAGGAGTTATTTTTCGAATCATGGTAATTGAAAGAAGTAAGTTATTGTTTTTGTTTACTAAGGCTCCACTGCAAGTATTGAAATGACATTTTCAATGAGCCACGTGAAAAACTCTTTGGTATATAATGTGTGACAAAATCATGAATTATTATTTTATAAGGTATATTGACATCGATATTATATGAATGCAATTTCGTTAATATGTGAGAACACATTATGGGACACTGTAATGACTCAAATTTTTCTTGCAATATAAAAAAATTCGGACCCACCTTACATAAAAACCTAGCTACGCCAGTTTTTTTTTTTTTTTTTTTTTACCTTCGGTAGAGGATGGGGACGATCCCGGCCCTGTACTGGGCGATGGCGAGGAAGGCCGGCTGGGACATGTCGAAGTGGGGCCGGGGAGGGTTGCACCACCCGCCGTTGTCGCTTGGGAGGTTGTAGTTTGGCGGGCAGAGGTTGGTCGCCGTGATCGTAATGTAGGTTCCCCGCCGGCACCATTGGGGGACCTTGGTGCCGTCGCAGACGATCTGGTAGCAGCCGCCGCACGCCTTCCCGTCGTTGAACAGCGTCGTGCTCAGCGCGGCCGTCTTCGTTCCGTATCCGTCCGTGTACAGGTTCCCGTACCCACAAGCTCCGCCTGACGAATGAATGATCGAGATCAAATATTCGGAGTAGTGATAATATAATGATATGATAATTAATTAAATAATACGTATGTATACCCATTGTGCCGGAAGCGTCGCTTTCTCCGTAGAAAGTTGCATGTGCCCGGAGCCAAGTTCCGGAGGCTGGTATGGCTGAGGAGATGGTGAGTAGCACGAGGGAGAAGGTTGTGGCGAGATTATTAGCATTCTTCTTGCTGAAGTCGAACGACGCCATTTGGGTATGAAGATATAATGTGAGGAAGCTAGGATTGGATCGAGGGTACGTTGATATTCCAGTAGCCATTTATATGTAAAGGCAGCAATGGTAATAATTAAATTATTGCTGCATGATGATTACATGAACTTGCACCTCGATCGCAAGTGGACACATGTGATTGGGCAAATAATTGAGAATTCAAACGATGATTCCCTATTGCGTACGGTTGACCCTGAATCCGCGCGCAATTGCAATTTCCATGCAGCACTGCAGCAGCAGCGCCAAACGTATTATTATAAAAAAAATAAGGCTTTGGCAAGTTTTTCTTGTATGGCGGTGGGTGGTTATTGTAAATTTGTAATGGGATCGTACCGTAACGTGCACTAGTATGGTCGAATAGAATCAATCATAAGTCGTGACGTACGCTCGTACAGGACAGGGAGGAGAGGTCAATAATGCTTCTTCATTTCTGAATGCTGACCACCGCCGCACTATTCTTTATTGGTAATTACGACGAAGTATGAAGCACCGAAATAAGAGTGAGTTTTCAATTCCGGAATCGCGGAGAGATGGTGGGGGCGAGGGAGAAAATGGTTTGGTTGGGTGTCTCCAACTCACTGGTTCGTCCGATGAAGGATTGCCGGTTCACATGGGTCTAGGCATGGTGTCTCAGTATTTGACAATTTGCAAGGATTAATTAGGGGAGAGGAAGCTCATCACACTGGGGTGGGCATCGGTCCGACCGCACCACATCGTATAGATATAAACCGCATTGCACCGCATTCAATTGGACTGCACTGCATAAAATGTAGATCGCATGTTGGATCACAACCTTTCGGTTTATGAGATTTGGCGCAATTCGGTGTAGTCCGACCGCACCAATGCCCATCCCTAGCTCACAGAAAGCAACTGAGTATGTTGTTGTCTTTTATATAGGTTTGGTTCGATTAAGAAGGAGACTTACACGTTATGGTGACGCTCTACTTAAAACAGAGAATGAATGACAAACGAAATGTGTACAGAACGTCCACGCAAGCAAATCAAACTCATTTAGATAAACTATTAAGACGGAGAGTTTCCACAATCGGTATAGAACACCGAGTACAAAACAGTATAGACTCCCGCTATTGAGAAGACACACAATAGAGCGCTATGATCCGATTCACTCTCGTGTTATCGACTCTCAACGTTCAATTGAATATGCTCTATTGACCCGAATTATATATTCTCTCATAGGTCAAGGCAGAATTGAAAGAGTAGGATCAATACTCATGCATGCAATTCATCATAAACATCAATCAAATAGATAGTAGGAATTTTATAATCATAGGGTTCAAACAACAATCATTCTTAAACATGGAACTACAGTTCCTCACACCCAAGTGAGAGATGAACTACTCAATAGAGAAGAAAGAAAACCAAAGAGAATCAACTGTCATCATCGTGTATGACTCGCGCTATCACTACATTTAATCCCGACTAAAGACCAAGTGCAACCTATAGAGGGTGTATGATAGGGTAAGTATTTCAATATAAACTCGGGCGTTCTATCTACCATTACTTCAATTGTTCACACGGTATCTAGCAATCAATTTTGGTTAAAACTAAGGAAACTAGCTAGTAACTAAAACAAGCAAAGCAAGTAAGAAACCAAGGTTTGTCACTCTAGTGTGGTAGGTGTGATCATACACTGTGAGGAGTTTGCAATTCGATTAAGGATTGTCACAATTGGCTAGGAAATCCTTGACCTCTTAATCGATCAACCAAGGTTCGCAAAACAAATCCCTCAAAATTAATATGAAACGACAATAAGTAAGCAACCAAGATGATATCATGACACTACTTCAATGAACGAGGAATCACCTGAATTGCCCTAGGGAAGGTTACCCAAATTGACAAGATTGGGCTGCAGGGGGATTTCCTTCTTCTAGGTCAATTGTCACAAAATTGAGATATGAACAATCAACCCCCAAATTTAATGAATAATACCTCAAACATGATATAAATTAGAAACCCAATCCACATAGATTTCAATTCCTACAATCTAACACATCCTAGACTCGAGTTCACAACATCCAAGTGAAATTAGAGACTACTCCATAGCTAGAGGAGAAAACAAATACAAAGTGATTTCCTTCCTCTTAGATACATGATTCCGCCTTGGAGAAGAATACAACCTTCCTCTAACCTTGGGTAGGTGAAAATCTGCGTCCTCCTTATTTAGCTCGTAGTTCTCTCTCTAAACCTTGAAGAAGAAGCTCCAACCTCTCTCTAAGACTCCCCCCTTGAATTCAGTTAACTCTTACTTTTATTGTCCCCGAGTGCATGAATCACGATCTAAGATCAGGCCCATGAAGTAGACAAGGGAACCATGATCTCGGCACAAACCACACTGTATCACTTACAATCTTCACGGGTCGCTTGCTAATATCATGGTCTACGACCGTGATCCTGACACTACACACGAGCTGTAGAGATCTCCTTGGAACCTTGCAATATACATGGACTGGGTGTCGTCTTCACGGTCTGTGCCCGTGATAATTCCTCCTTAACCGTGATCTTCGCATCTTTGACAATTTTGCTCCATTCTCGCCCTCTTTTGTCCGACTTTCGATCCCGGTGCCAATATTACCTGCTTAGGTCTATAATATGACAAAACACGAACACAATTAGCACAAAATAACTCCTAGGACCGAGTAAACCAAAAAAAATGACATAAGTAATGGGGTGTACAATGTATAATCTTTACTGAATCGTTGTAGAGGTTGGAAACCAGCTTTTCTTCATAAATTGTCACTCATTAATGCTTGGGTTGAGATTTAATGGATATTGGGAGGCTCTAGGAAACTCCAAGGAAGAAGTCCTCATCAATTATCTCTCTACGTTCTTTCTCTATTCGATTATCCTCTTTTTTGTCTGACTCACGGTCTCAAGTCACAACCGTGACATCGTCCTAAACTGCACTTTATCATCCCGCTGAAGTGAAGTAGTCATGGGTAGGGAAATAATGTCACGACCATCGTCGTGGCGTGTGAATGGCTAAACATGACTTGTGAAATTTCGTAGATGTTGTGGAGAGTCACGAGCTTGTTGTTTAATGTCATTTCCAAGGCTGTGACTTTTGACCTTTTGTTGCCTTTGTCCTGATTTGCCTCCAAATGTCACAAAAATCGTTCTTATTCCACAATAATGTAATAATGTACAAGGATCTGAAATATCACAAAAGATCACAACCTAGTGTAAATTAGGCCAATGAACTTCTCTAACCAAGATAAAAGGTCCAGAAATGAGGATGTAAATATGTGTAATTATGCCAGTATTATTTGCAATTCAGTCAAACCTGTAATTCCCAATTTGAATAGAAGCCTCTTGACTCGAAACCTATCTGTCTCCTTAGTGAAAAAATGTGCTACTTGATAACTTGTCCAAACATGTTGCAATCTAATCAGTAGTAAATGAAGGTTGGGAAGCAATATCCTTGCCTCACTTACACAATTTCTAGTATTCACTCCTTTCCTTAGGGCAGATCTAAAGCAATAATCCGAAGTTACTACAGGTTTCCACAACATGTGAGATTTTGAAAAGTGTAGGCCTCTCGACTTGAGCAGAAGAAACAGTCTCTTATGTATCAAGTCCCATGAGGAGGAGAGCTGTAAGGGAGGATGGAGAGTACTAGGTGAATTTTCGAAAACATATCCTTATTTTATTTTTCTTTATATATATAATAGATGGGAGCGAGTTATAATCAATTTTTTGATTCACGGGTTGGTTGAAAATTTTGTTAAAACTCAGTCCATTTTCAATCCGACTTGCACCATAAAAACAAATTAATGTTAAATTTTCAGAATAACTTACTCTCTTGACCAAGGATTGGTTCGCACTAGACCAAACTGACGCTTGGATGGGATCACACCAAACCGAACATAATATGGCCCCGTCCTTGGTCTGTGAATTTTATAAACAATGAAGAAAAATGGACTGAATTGACATTTAGACCGGACCAAATCACACAGAATTCATTGTCGGTTTGGTCTTTAATTCTAAAATGTTTTTCACTATATTGGACTGTGTTTCTCCTAAATTTGGTCACGCCCGGTACGGAATGTTGCACACCCCTAGTTTTGTGTTAAATGAATTATTTTTTGTTGAATGATTTATTATTTTGTTCATTTGAAATAAAAGCCAAGGTAATTTTTTATAGTTTATTTAATTTATTATATTTTTTATTAATATTTTTATACAATGTAATATCCACGTCAGCAATATAGGCAAACTCCTTCATGGTCAGCCATCTTGACCGTCTAACTTCATGATTTTAGCCAAATTAGTCTTTATGGACATTAGTTTAAATCTAGATAGACATTTTAGAAAAGATTGCCCAAGTTAGACATTGAGAGTAAAGTTAAGATCATTTTAAAGTATTAATCCTGCTTTTACAATATGATAACACATTGTACGTAGTGTAAACATTTTAAAATATAATATAATGTAAACTATTAACCCTACTTTTAAAATATGATAACACATTGTACATAGTGTAAACATTTTAAAATAAAATATAGTGTAAACAATTAACAAAATTTATTTTTTTTTTCGTTGAATCAGTTGCTCTTTATTTCCAGAAAAGGTAACCGATACAACGAGGCGAAACTCCAACGATGAGTTCCGGTATGCTAACTATAAACTACCTGCTGCATTACAAAGGTCAACTTACTCTTAGCAACCTATAAGCACTATAAAGTTCTAGAGCAGTAAAACTCAAAAACTGAAACCTATAAGTATCTAAGGTGTGATAAAGTATCTCGCAACCCTCTATTGCCATAAGAAATGAAACTTAGATCAGCCCTTATAAGATCATCCACATTTGCAGGACTTCGACACGTTTGACCATGAACCACGCGGCACCTCTCTTTCCAGATGAATGAGACTGCGAGGCACCAAAGCAAAGCATGACAATGGCCGTATCTAGTGTCCTTACGGGTTGCCTCAGCGACAGCAGCAAGCATCATGTCCCACCCCTGAAAGTTCAGCGAGGGAATCTGCAGCAAAGAGTAGAGCTGCCTGGAATAACTGCAAAAGAGAAATAAATGATCACGAGATTCTGTTGCATTGTCACATAAAGGGCAGCCTGCATCTCTAATTTTCCCCCACTTCAACAGCTTATCTCTTGTAGTAATAGCATTTCTCGTTACCAACCAAGAAAGTAAGCTATATCTTGGCGGGCAATGCTTATTCCAGATAAGTCTGTGCCATGGAACAGCAGGTGCTCTTCTTCGTAATGTCTCCCAAACTTTTCTGACTGAATAAACTGTCATTTCTTGCAAATCCCAGTATATTGTCCCATTCTGCTGCTGTACCCAGGGATGGATGACAGTCCGCAACTTCAGTAGTCTTCGCCACGTCCACGAACTACTATACTGAACCTTTAGGGACCAGAGGTCCCCCTGTCGACACTTATATGCATACATCCACGCTACCCACAAAGCTCCAGCCTGCATGAGAAAAAGCCAGAGCATACGTACAGAACAGGCTTGATTCCATGCCACTAAGTCCTTAACTCCAAGACCCCCTTCCTTTCTAGGCAGAGCCACATTGTCCCATTTTACCTTTGCACGCCCTTCTTCATTTCCATACCATAAGAAGTTAGAGCAAACCTGCTGAATCTTATTCAAAGCCTTCTTAGGCAACACGAACAGTTGCATCCAATATTGCACCACACCAATCAAAACTGAATTAATCAATTGCAGTCTGCCAGCATATGTTAATCGTTTGGCCCTCCACGACTTAACTCGCTTTGTAATCTTATCTACAAGTATATTAATCTCCGTTGAGGAAAACTTACCAGACATAAGAGGGAGTCCAAGATAACGGACAGGCAGCTCCCCTTCCTTAAATCCAGAAAGATTCAGAGCATTACTTTTATAATGAACAGCCTCCCCTCCAAAATACACTTCACACTTAGATGGATTACATCTAAGTCCAGACAGCATGTAGAAATTATGTAAGACCTCTTTAACTTGCAGAATAGCTTGAGCAGACCCTGTTGTAAAAACCAAAATATCATCTGCAAAACACAAATGATTTAAGGAAATTCTCTGACACTGAGGATGAAAGGGGATCCTTCCCATCTGACTTGCTGTAACAAGCATGGTTGAGAGTCCTTCCATTGCAATCGAGAATAAATATGGTGATAATGGATCACCTTGTCTAACCCCCTTCCTAGCTCTAAAAAATCCACACAAACTGCCATTTACGTTGAAACTGTAATGGGCAGTTTGTAGGCAGGCCCTAATCCACTGCATAAACTGTGTAGGAAAACCCATGGCATCCATCATATGAAAGAGATATTGCCAATTAACTGAATCGAAAGCCTTCATGATGTCAATCTTTATAGCACATCGAGAAGATAAAACAGATCTATTATAACCACTGACCAATTCCTGAGCTAACAGAATATTGTCCATTATACTACGACCTTTAACAAACGCAGACTGATTGTTACTAATAATCAAGGGCATGACTTCACTGATTCTCCTAGCAAGTATCTTAGCCACAATTTTGTATAGTAGATTCACACAGGATATTGGTCGAAAATTTCACAGAGAATCAGCATTAGGTATCTTAGGGATTAATGACACATCAGTGGCATTAACCCCACTGGGGAGTTTACCTGTTTGAAAGAAGAACAGGATCCCCTTGATGATATCTTCACCAATGATAGACCATGTCTTCTTGAAAAATCCTGCCGAGAAACCATCGGGCCCCGGTGCTTTCTGCGGATTTAGACCAAATACTACTGCTTTGATCTCATATGCTGTGATTTCTTTTACAAGGAGATCACACTCCTGTTCAGGCAATCGATGTCTCACAAGTTGCTCCACCTCCTCCCTGCTCGGATTGATTTCCATGTTAACTTCTCCCAATAATTTTTTATAGAATCCCAGCACTTCTTCAACAATTTGATTAGCCTGATAAACTTCATCCCCTGAGTCTGTAATCAATTTCCTGATAGCTCGCTTTGTATTATGTATCTTAACAGCTTGATGAAAGAAGTGTGAGCTCTGATCACCCCTTTGCAGCCAAGACACTCTCGACTTCTGCCAGCAGAAACTTTCATAAGCCGAGGTAATATGATCAAAGTGATCTTTACGAGCTGTTACTTCTTCAAAGTTTGCTGTGGAGGGAATGGAATATGCATCAACCTGGGCTCGCAACAAAGCACTCTCTGCCTGTTTAACTTGATCTTGTAAATTGTCATAGACTTCCTTATTGAACTTCTTTAGAGCAATTTTAACCTTTACCAACTTCCTCTGTATGATCTGCAATGGTGTCCCAGTAACTTCTACATTCCAAGCAGCTTCAACTATCCCTAAAAAGAGGGGGTGCTCGGCCCAATATTCAAAGTATTTAAACGGTTTAGGCATTGATTGAAGAGGAGCCACCGTACTCACCTTCACTCCACAATGATCTGAGAAATGACCCGGGATAGTTTCCATAGTACAATCTTGAAAATACTCAATCCAATCCATATTAACCAGGCCCCTGTCAAGTCTTCGAGCTATAGGATGGTGAGCCTGTCTTTTTGTCCATGTAAACTGTGGACCTGTTGTTCTATAATCTAACAGCTCCATCTCCTCAATCCACTGATTGAAGTCCTCCATACTTGTAGTAACTACACGTTGATTAGATGTTTCCATAGGCGTTCTGACAGTGTTGAAATATCCACCTACTATCCATGGATGGCCACTCACCTTCAACTGCGCGATCTCCCTGTAAGTTTGCCTTCTTTCAGCTTCATCATTCGAAGCATAGACTGCTGTAAGAAAAAATGAGTCATTATTCACATCCTCAATCAAACAGTGAATGAAATTCTTACTTGGTTTCAGCACTTGTAACTTAATTGTTGGATCCCAGAACAACCAGACACGCCCCAACTTCGAATTAACAAAATTTATGTTTATGATAATATTTATATAAAAATCAAAACCACTTTATATCATACTCGACTCTTTGGCACCAGCAAACGAATAGGATCTACTGCATATCCAGCTTGGGATCTAGAAACTGCATTCATGTATTTATTTATTTATTTATTTATTTATTTATTTTTATTTTGATAGAACTGCATTCATGTATTACTCAAGGTTGTCAAACCGGTTTAAGTCATTGAGCCGATCAAGTAAGGGGTTTGAGGTTTAATGGTCTGATCGGGGTCCGGCCGGTTTGAGCCGTTTTAGACGTTTTCTAAATTTATATACAATAAAAATTTAATGAGTGAAATAAAATTTATCTTACATATATCTATTAAAAACTTATTTTCAACAAAATAAATCTACCTAACCTCCATGATCCACCTACCATTTCCCTTCCTTCGTTCCTTTTACTCTCTTCCGCATCTCTTCTTCTCCCTGTTTAGGGGTCAGACCGGGGGGTTTTCTGGAGGCCGTTTTGAAGCCCGACTCGGGTCTAACCGGGTCCAACCGGGGGTTCGGTAGGAGTTTAACAACCTTGATTATTACTATTACCATATCGTTTAATTTCCGTTTCCTGATCGGATTCGGACTCCAGTGCTATAGCACTAATCCGAGACCCACACGGGTAATTTCCTAGTCTGATTAGGAAACGGAATTTGTTTCACCCGCCCAAGCAGACAACCACTCAAATTTCTTATATACTGCTCTCTCCACACTCAAAATCCATATGCTTTTTTGGCGATGGATTTCGTTGCTTCTCCTCGATTCTTCTCCGACGTCACTCTCCAAGACCCGCCGCCCCTCGAACCCAACGCGCCGCCGCGGCCGACTTTGGTCTCCACAACTTCCTCCACGCGCCTCCATGTCACCGTCCACTGCACCATGGTCCAGAGACAAATCTTCCGGTACGGCCGCATCCTCGCGTTCGACCCAGTGCTCGGCGCGTCGATGGAGTCGCCACCCCATTCCTTCGACGTGGGCACGTTGGGGATGCTCCGCATCCGGCCCGCCCACATGTTCCAAAACCTCGCTGCCGTCTGGGCCCATCTCGGTATACCCGAATGGGCCCGCCAGCAACTGGGCCTCTCCCTGACCCGACAGATCGACGAGCTGGCCCAGGACCTGCCGCGCACGCTCCCGGAGCTGCGCGTGGTGTGGAGGGTGAAGAGGGTGGACGACGTCGTGCACAATCTCCCACTCGACGACGAGCCGACCAGGAGCTGGTTTAGGCGGTTCGCAATGGCGGCGCTGGTGGCGGCGGGGCAGGGGAACGGGAATAACAACAACAACGGGATGGTCCCCGCCGCGCCTGAGGCTCTGGCGAAACTGGCGGCGGTGGAAGCGGAGTCGATCGCCGGCCGGGGGGAGAGTTGCTCGATCTGCTTGGACGAGTTGGGCGGTGGCGGCGCGGCTGCGGCTGCGGCGATGCCTTGCAAGCATGTGTTTCACGAGGAGTGCATTGTTTCTTGGTTGAAACGGAGCCATTACTGCCCAATTTGTCGATTCGAGATGCCCACGGCGGCGGATGCTGCGTCATAGACGGTTTCTTTGTCGTCGGAGATAGGTTTAGTAGTGACTACAACATTAGTGTAGTGAATGAATTGGTTGTAAATTTGTGTACGCTCAAGTTGCGTTTGGTAATAGAATTTTATTTTTAGATTATAATATTTTCAAGAATGTTTGTTTACTTTACTATCATCGTCCAATTTCTAGATATTCTCAAACGATCATGCGTGACTGCGTGAGTGTGTTTGTATCTCTTGCTATAATCATAAATGTAATTAGAGGAATCGAATGGATTTATGGTGGAACATAAAATGGTTATTCGAGTTTTTTTGGAAGAGGAACGGATAAGAATTGTATTCAAAATAAGGGGCCCACATAGAAATTATTTTAAGGCATCGAAGGGAATGAACTCGTGGCCTAGGACAAATCATCATGGCGATAACTCTATCTAAGTAGGATTGGCAGATCAAATCTATAGATTCAAGAATAAACAAAGTTGTGAATGATAATCTGACATTGTCATATTATTCAAAGTCCATTCTCACGATGAGACAATATTCAAAATAAGGGTAAACAGCTAAATATGAAAGGTTTTTAATGGTTTCTAAGTTTGACAAGTGGTGTAATCAAACAATGTATTTTAATAATACACGTTTAGAAATCAACTATGTAAGTGTGAAATGGATCCGTTTCAAGGAGATAAAAGAAGACCAGTTCTCTAAGCACTCATGAGACTAGGCGGTGTTAATGGCTAAAATGAACACAAAAATGAGAACCACCAGTGAACGGATAAGAGTTAGTTGTGTGACATATATTGTCTTGGTATACAAGCAAAACCAACGGTTCAAAAATATCACATCTACAAATTGGTGAGTATACTCGATATGTATTCACTAAGTAATGTTCAAAGGGAAACCCACCTATCCCCATGCAAGTAATTCTTAGTCGAGAATGACAGTTTTTTGCATAGTTTTTTTAAGTATAACATTCTCCATTCACGTGGGGGATTGTTGGGATTTTTAATGGTGTGAATGAAATTGAAAGGGGAAATATCCAAGAGAATCTCATAAAGTATCATGTTGGTAAGATAGTAGTTTAGTTTCTCGACTTTGATATTTTGATTCTTTTAGTTTTTTAACTTCAAGTGTCTCCATTCAGCTCCTTTTACATCACAAATTTGTGGTTTTAAAAACATTTTGCGAATGAATAATGTAAATTTAGTTCCTATAATACAAATTTTATGTTTTATAAGAGAATTTTGAATTGAATAATTAAAATTTTTATTAAAAATGAGTCACATCTTATTTAGGGGTGTTCAAATGATTATCATGGTAATTACCAAACTAAATAAGCGTAAATTCTATTAACCATGGAATACAAACTAATATAACAAGCCAAACCGTCCAAACTATTATAACAACCAAATTAACCAAAGTAAAATTTAGTCGATTTGGTTAATTGTTTAACCAGATTAACCAATATAACATAACATTATCATTAAGTGATAAAATTTTCTGGTTAATGCATAAATTCGCAATTTATATAATGAATAAAACATAACAATCAACATATAATTGTAGTTAATCTTTAACATAAATACATGCAACTTATGCAATTATCTTACAGTCAATAGAAGTACTCATCTAACAAAAATATGTGCAATGGTATGGGGTTAATAAATTGTTGTGTTTGTGTAAATTCACTTAGCCTCTTATCAATTATCATAGCTAGGCTGAGAAAGACCTTCCTTTCATTTTTCATTCAACATAATATATGAGTTTTTATCTAAATTAGGCTTTCATATATTGTGGTCTACACTTTACAAATACAAATATACAATATAGAACAATATTGAGCTTTATTTTTTTATGTGACTAAAAGAGAGGAACCTTTTGAATCTTTAGTGTTTATGCAAAGTATTAAGTATGTGTATATAATATATATTAGATATATGACTAATTACTTAACTGGTTAATTGGGTTTGATTGGATAGGAGTGTCTGAAATCAAACCAAACCATCTAAACCAAATAAGCTAACAAATTTAACCAAACAATGTAGTCAAAAGTGCGTTTCTACGTAGAAGCATTTCGGTGATCTGGAAACGTAAGATCGTAAGTTTTTAAGCTTTAAATCACGTTTTAACTACATTAGCTATAAAAACTACGATTTTGCGTAGAAGCGTTTTGGTGACCTAGAAACATAAAAACGTTAGTTCTTAAACTCTAAAGCGCGATTTTGACTACAAACCAAACCAAACCAAACCAATTATCCAAATATTACCGGTTAAAACGATTTCTACGGTAATCATTACGTTTGATCACTCCTAATCTTATTTATGTAACAATAGCTATAATATCAATTGCAATGAGAAGGGGAGAGAAAAATCAAGCCCTTTGTGTTTTTGGTTGTTTTTTAGAAGAGGAAAAATTGGAAACCATCTGTATTAACTGTTTACTTGTTTAGAACACAGGTGTTGATTACAGAAATTTATTTAAAGGTTAAACGTAAAAGTTATATATTAACTCTTAATTCACCTGCTTAACCATTGAACTATCTAAACTCTTGAAAATTGAGGGCTATGGGCCATGGCTAATGTTGGCCAGCCACGTGGCTGGAACCCAGAACAGATTCATAAACGATAACCCAGAAACAGGGGAATAAGACCATCTCCAACAAGGAAATGCCAAACTGCTAGAAGAATTTTCGCACTTCTCCCAGCCATTGTCGCCGGCGAGAAGCTAAGCTATGTCTTTGACGGTCGGGTTAAATTGTTGCCGAGTTAGAGCTCTGGGTTACTCCTCTGCTTTACTTCCATGGCGGCCGAGCATATGTTTGATTACGATGCCAAAGGGCTGCAGATTTCGAACTAGGGCTTCTGGGAGACGGAGGGTGTTGAAGAAGAAACAGAGGGAGGAGGAAGAAGCAAAATCGGAAGCCGCCATTTCTCTGCAGACTTCTGCCGATGAACGTTTTTCAGTGGACGAGAATCCGGCGGATTCAAATGTCGGAATAGTTAACCCTCCGAGGGGAGCTGTGATTCAAGCTTGCACACTCACTTCTGGGCTCATTGCCGCCTTGGGTATACTACTTCGGCAGGTAAACTCCACAATGAAAATACCAAGGACTGCCAAGTAGAACACTGTTTTTCCTTTGATGGGTGAAAAAATATTGACAAGTTTGAAACTTTTCTTAATCATCTTTAGGTATCTCATGTTGCTGCGGAGGAAGGATTGCCCGTTCTTGACTGCTCCGAGCAAGTCTCTTGTATGATCGTTCAAAAATTTTATATATTTATTTTGGCATTGGAGAGTGAATTCCAGCTTTCTGGTCTTACGCTCTGTTTCTCTCTCTGTGCAGTTGGGTTTGAGATATGGCACCTTGGATTGATATTTGGACTAGTTCTAGTAATATCCTCATCTCGATTCTTGCTACTGAAGACATGGCCGGATTTCAGGGAGTCCTCTGAAGCAGCAAACCAGCAGGTTAGGAAGGAAGGAAGGAACCCTATTGATTGATTCTCAGTGGATGGTTTTTGGGGGGAAATTTTGCTTTGCATACAATGAGCTGCTGCAATTTTGCAGGTTCTCACATCTCTTGAGCCTCTGGATTACTTACTAGTTGCATTTCTGCCCGGAGTCAGCGAGGTAAGTGGGGGAACCCAATTGCATACAACTGATAGAAGCAACAACTTCTTGTTGATGGAATTTGGGAATCTCCCTCTCTCTTTACAGGAGCTCCTTTTCCGGGGCGCCTTGCAGCCGCTGTTTGGAATGGACTTGAAGAGTGTTCTCGCTGTTGCTGCCTTGTTCGGCATCTTACACCTCGGAAATGGTCGAAAGTACTCCTTCGCTTTCTGGTAGTATGCCTTGGGATGGACTTGAAGAGTGTTCTCGCTGTAGCTAACTGCTTGAATTTGCTTCTGGTCAGTTCTGTCTAGGTCCATTTTATGTACTGATTCTCGGTTAATTCCCCCTTTCTGCAGGGCAACCTTCGTTGGCTGCATCTATGGCTACGCCACGATAGCATCCTCGAGCATTGTCGTGCCAATGGCTGCCCATGCTTTGAACAATCTCATTGGAGGGATCTCATGGCGCTACAGCAGCCAATCTTTCAAGGCCTTGAAGTAGTCTATAACTTGGTTAGACCGACTTTTTTCCTCGAACTTATAACTATTAAGATCTCTCATTGCTTCCAATACTATCTTTTTTTGAAATCAAGGAGCACAAGTTAGAAGATAGGCTTCATCCTTGAATCAAACCTTGTATTTGGAATGTAACAATACTAACAACAGATTAGAGGTTCTTATGCTCCTTTTTGGTGGTAACTGAAAAAGGAACAATAGAATGTCTATTACAAAGATCTTTTCTTGAATATTAAGGAAGGAACTAGCTTGACAATAAAACAAAAGAGGAGGCATCAGTAAGTGTGAAAGAATAGTGGGAAGCCGTTTGAGCTCTCCAAACCGGTCAAGATATCCTTCCTTGTTGGTATTTCCCTTACAGCTCAAATCATTAGGAGAAAAATAAAGTTTCTGCTTCTGAGATTCCCAAGTGCTTGTCCTGCTAAAGACAGGGAGGTTTGGAGCTACACTATAGCACTGAAGCTATCCCCGCCCCCCGGGAAATACACTGTCTTGTTGCTGCTTGATGACAAAGTCATCTTGTTCAGACTCATCGTCTTCTGCAATGCAAGTCTGTTGATAACTTCTAGTGCTAAGGGGGGACTGTTCTTGTCTCCTTGTCCTTGTCTTCTTGCCAATGGGAGATGATCTCATGACCCAATCAAGACGGCCACCTTCTTGAATGATTCTCGTGCGTAGTTAGCATCTACCTAAACTGGATCCAGGCTGTATATGAAGTTCCACTTCTTGACTCTTATGTATGCCAAAACACTTGATCTGTACACATTATACATGTTCTTGTCTGAGATGAAAATGGAGTAATTTGTTCCTTCCTCCATTTCGGTATAACTAGCTCTTTTTTCGCCTTTAGATGTTTGTGACAGTTTGCTGCAGCCTGCACTATGTTTGAGGTAAAAAGTGGTTTTGCAGCTTCACTTACCAGTTCCGACTCGCAATTGTGTTTCTTTCTGACTAAAGCTTTACGTGGATTTGTTTTCCGTTTTCCATATTATGTGTTAAGATTGGAAAGTTTGAGAAGGGAGATAGGGAGAGGAGGAGGCAGGAGAGGGAGAGACTGAAGCAGGAGAAGAAGTGGAAGAAGAAGAAGGAGAAGAAGAGGAACAAGAGGAATAGGAAGAAGAAGAACAACAACGGGAGTAACGATGGTGGCTCGTTGCCAAGGTTTGGGGAATGGGACGAGAGCGATCCATCATCAGCAGACGGTTACAGTGCCATATTCGACATCGTTAGGAAAGAGAAGAACAGTGGGTTCTGTGTCGGGAATCTGTCCTTCAAGCTGGCTGATCAGATCAAAACAAGGAAGAGAGGCAGGCTCCGCCGTTTCCTCAAATCTTTGAAGGTAAGCCTGTGTAATCAAAATTTCGAGTCAACTTCTACAGGTTTACGCTTTCATGAGTTTACTCAATCAAATAAGTTTCTATCCGACATCTGTTATCGAATTTTATGCTTACTCCATGTAGAATCAAACGGTTTCAACAGGGCACGAGTGGAAGGGTGAAAGCTGAATGTTTACAAATGACAAAATATGTTTTTAGCGACAGTAGAATTAGGAACACAATTGGATGCAATAGTAATGGTCAAAGCTGGTTTCTTTATGATGAAGTTGGGAACTTTGGTTGATTTATTATCCGGTGGCTGATGTTTTTGCAGAGATGGTGGAGTTGCTTGTGAAAGAAGGTTGCGGAGGGAGGAACAGTGGATCAATCAATGGCTAGCAAGTTTTGATGCTGCTTTGTGTTTCTACCCTGCTGTGATGTTTGGCTAAGAAAGAAGGGACCTGTGTTGGCTGTATATGTTGATTTTATTCATTTCCGGTGGCTGGAAATTCATGTCTCTATATGTCAGATGGAACTTTCGGGTTCGACATTGGAACAGTTGGGTTGAGTTTGAAGATGTTCTGTAATTTTATTGGCATTGAGAGGATCATGGAAGAGGAGGATTGAAATGAGAGTTTGTTCAACGTGTACTACTTGTGTTTAAAGAAATGGATAAACAAATGTGAATATAGTGAATGGTTTAAAAGGTTTCCATCCCCGCTTTCATGTTTAAGTGAAAAAAGTAAAAAACTAAACTACAAGACTGGCTTTATCAACCTTGAAATCTTTGAGCCTACCTGACTATGACACAACATTTTAATAATGCATCGATCAACTTTGTACTTACAAGACTTGACAAGGTAATCTAAATATGTGTGTATAAGTTGCTACTGAATACATCTACTGTGTAAATGCCTAGACGGTGTTCTTTTTCAGTTTGAAGAAGAGAGTTGGAGATCATCTTGTTCTTCCATTACAGTTGTTGAATTGACAAGCTGCAACTCTACAAGCTTTTTTCGCGAGTCGTGTTGATGCTGCTGATTAGGATGCAATAATTATCGGGTAAATGTCACATTTAATCACTGAGATTATTAAATTGTGTCATGTTTAGTCACTAGAAAAATTTAATATCAATTTTGGTCACTCGAATTACTGAAACATGTCACATTTAGTCACTCTCCCGTTAGTTTCCGTCCAACTCCATTAATGAAGTTGTACGGAAACTAACGGGAGAGTGACTAAATTTGACATGTTTCAGTAATTCGAGTACCTAAATGTGACATGTTTCAGTAATTTGAGTGACTGGATTTGAGGGGGGATTTCGGTATCGGTATTACCGACTTACCGTGTCTGGTAAACCGAGTCGCCCAAGTTCCCCCTCGGCCGCTGATACGTCGGTAAAACGGTAAACCGTTTACCGGCTTACCGTTTACCACCCCTAATGGTTATGAACACCACAATGCCTCTATTCTTCTCATGTGGAGAAGCATGCCCACCTCAACCATTTTGTCGAAATGCGTGCACGGTTATAAAATGACTTTAGTGGAAGCTATATATTGATGTATAGATGAATCATTGATACATGTTGTTTCAGCTCTAGTATGCATGACAATACTCGAATTTGCTCTCTTCTACAATAACACATCTTTACTATTATGCATCTATAAATTGAAAAACACCTAAACAACTTTACTATTTTAGGCATGCCCTAGGATTTTAATTTTGATCTACAATTTGAACATCATGTAGCATGACTCTGCATACTGGCCCATGAAAGCCGTCATGGCTATCCAACTCAGATGCCCCCAATGGTTGTGGAGAGATGTCTTCCTAATATAGATGAGGTTTTTGAATTACCCAAGGGTATAGTTGTGCATTGTAGAAAGGTGGCTGTTCTTGGAACCCAAATCGGTAGTCTTCTCTGTGCTGGTTATCTTGTAAAGTCTGGGGGTAACACCACTTGGTTGTTGATTGGTACTCTCACATGTTGGAGAAGTCGTTGGAATTCATAATTTAAACCTGCAAAAAAAAAAATCCAAGTGAAAAGGAAGGGTGTGAAACAAAACAAATAAAATAAGGAAAAGCTAAATTAGCAAAATTTTACCTTTCCTAATAGCCTAGAATGTCCACAACAACGACACCAAAAAATTGATTCGCTAAAACTACCACTCCAATAAATGACAAAGTATAACAAAAGATCGGGAAGAGTATAGTGGAAGTAACGATTATTTTCCTAGTTTTCTTGATCGGCCCTTATCTTTTTCATTCTAACTCGGATTTCAATTTTTTTTTTGCACCAAGAGGAACGAGATCGTTGTGCTCTACAAAATGATAGTAATTTTTAATATATTTTGAGAATTATTTTTTCATACCTCCCTGGTATGGGGGTGGTAACTTTTTTTTTGACAGTCTATAAGGGTGGTAACTTGTAGTAAACAATGATGAAAATCGTAAATGATATTTATTATACTCCCACTATCATGTATTTAACATTCCTACAATCTTGGTATGTTTATACTAGTACATTTTTTTTACCATATGGTATGCTCCTATTTAATAACATATGGTATATATGGTATTCACTAGTAAAAAATGCCTCAATTTTTTCGTTCTAAAAATATATTAAAGTGAATCTTATTTTAACGAGCACAATTAATCTGATTTATCTATGAAAAAGATTCAAATTCCGACTTAGAACATGAGAAAAATCGTCCATTTAAAATTAAAAGGAAAAAAAAAATATTTTTGTTGAGAGATTAAGACGTTGATGTCACGCTAATATAAACGTGTTACTCACTATTAGTGAGCATTCCCATAGACAAATTGGACACCAATGACCAAATTGTGAGAGAGTTCAGTCAAATTAAGGCATTCGCGGAAGAGTCAAAAGGCTGACATGGAAGTTGGACTGTCGTTGGAACTCCCCTCCCCAAAAACCCGCTCACCAACCCCGCTGGGCTTGTATTTGCTTCCCACGATGTCTGGGAATTGAAGCAAAGAAGGGGAAAATAAGTTAATTCCTCACTTTCCTCTGGAGTCTGGATCGAGGTTTCTTCTTGTTCTAGGTTTGAACTTTGAAGGGGAAGAAAAAGGGCATCCAATGCAACAAGAGAATGGCGAGCACCAACAGCTGCGCGGTACAAGGAGGATGCCCCACCGATTATGTAGCCATAGCCATTGCCATACTCTCTATGATGCTGTTAGTAGCTCCTCCCTTTCCCCTTTTCTTTTGATGGGTTGCTTTTAAGCTTCGTGATTTCTTTCTTTGAGTTGTGGGATTCTGTGTGTTTGGTGGATGCTCCTGCTCCCCTGTTGTTCGACGTTATGCTGCAACCAGGATTAAGTAGTAACCTTTTTCTACCCTGTTGGCTGTCGTTAGAAATTTGTCTGCTTTATTGTTGAGCTTTTGGGCATGTCGACGCAATTGATTCTCTCTCGTCTTGTTTGTAACCCCAAGCTCCATGGAAGACGTGAGATTCTGTTCCATTACGAAAGATGGAAGTTTTCCTAGTCTAAATGCTAGGTTTTGGTGAAATGGGGAAACCCTGGAGGAATGAAGTACAGAAGTTTTTACTGACCATGTTTTTCTTTTAATACTTGCTATGATATATTGCTTTTAAGTTTTAGGACTACACTACAGTAGAGTCATGATTTCTGAGCAATGCATTGTTTGATTCCAGGCTTCTTTCGAGGTCGGTGTTTCCCTGCTTGGTCCACAAGGTTCCAAGAACCAACGGTAGTGGTTTCTGGTTCCCGGTATTTCAAGTTTTTGGCAGCTTCAACCTTTTGCTATCTCTAGTGGTACGTTGGTGATATGTTAGTGCCAGGATTTTTCTGGCTGTTCTTTGATTGGCAATGTCGGTTAGGATAATTCCATCTAAACCTGAGCTATTTCCTCTCCCAGCTGTCAATCAACTTCCTGAAATTAGAAAAGAAGCATTGGTGGACATCCTGCTATATCTGGGCAGGTCATTCAAACTTCGACAGTATTATCAAATTCTCAACTATGCTTTCTGCCTACTTCATTGGTTCGAACTCTGAAGCCAAATTCTTTTGTGTCCTCTTTCATGTGCAGTGTGGTTCGAAGGTCCCCTAGGATTTGGTTTGTTGCTAAGCTGTCGTATTGCACAGGCATTTCAACTGTACTTCATATTTGTCAAGTAAATGGCAGGCTTACTAATTATAGAACTCTAGTTTTGGACTAAATAGTTATATAATTCTGCTCGTTTTCCAATTTCTTCATCAATTAACGTCTGAGTCCTTTTCTCCATTTGATAGGAGACGATTACCACCAATAAGATCCTATGTGTTTCTGCCGTTGGCTCTCTCGCCATGGATTGCTGGAGCTGCATGTATGTTTCTTGAAAATAGTCTAACAAGATTGACCTACCTCGTGTTACCATATTTGATGACCAGGACGCTGTTTTATCCCACTTGTAGTTATCCATGCAAAGAAGGCAATGAATCACCGTTGCCACATGGGGACACGGTGGATAGTCCCAGTTACGTGCCTTCACACGCTCTATGTTGTTGCCTTAGTTGGATGCACCAGGTCGATTCGGCATATCGAGTTCAAGTTTGATGAACTCAAGGACCTTTGGCAGGGGATACTTGTTTCTTCATCATCCATAGGTACACTTTTCATCTCTTTGCTTGTTTTGCAATGCTCATCTCAACTCCTTTTAATCAAATTCAGCTTTTCTTAATCTCCAGGAGTTTGGGTCGTTGCGTATATATTGAATGAAGTCCATGATGATGTTGCGTGGCTCCAAGTTCTGTCAAGATTTTTGCTTCTGGTTACGGTCAGTTATTTTCAGCTGTAGAGTCGCATCTTTTCATCTAACTTCCTTTTGTTGGTCATTTAATGACATAATTTGAAGATGTTATGTGGTCAACTTTCCCTAGAGTGACGAAATATCAATTTCATCATTTGGTTGGTCATTTTAAAGGCCGATGGAATCTGTTGAAGCTGGATCATTCCGACTTCTCTTATATCCAAGTATACTTTGGCAAAACTCAGTTTACATGAACACTTATTAACTAACAGCAAAAGTCACCCAGTCAATAGGATATTTTTCAAATCCACCCTATTTTCAACTCATTTCAGATTTCATCTGTTTCCTCTTTCTATTACCCCAACCTACACCTTTAGGTATTGCTTAGTACGATTTAGCTTAATATGTTGTTGCTAACTACGTCTCAGGTATGATCCTTCACAGGCAAGTGTTCTTGTGTTGGCTTTCTTCTCCATGTCAAGTTCTCAGCCTTTGCTCGCTCAAATCAGCTTGAGGAGAAGGGAACCTTCAGAATTTCGATCAATGGGTCAAGCGTTGGGAATACCTGATAGTGGGCTTCTTTTTCAACGAGATCCAGCTCCAGGCGTTGACTCTTCCGACCCACTAGATAAGCTTCTTCTCAACCGAAGATTCCGCCAATCATTTATGGCGTTTGCTGACAGGTGGTTCTTCCTCTTGCACTATATTTAGTCCCTTTGGGAACTGATAGGAGAATGTATCAGTCATGTCATAACGACGTTTCTTCTGATTAACAGTTGTTTAGCTGGGGAAAGTGTGCATTTCTACAATGAAGTCTATGAACTCGGTAAAATTCCTACTGATGATCCTGTACGAAGCATTTACATGGCACGCCACATTATCGAGAAGTATGTAGTTGCAGGTTTGTGTTCACAGAATTTTCTGCTTATTTCTTTAACATTGGTTGCGACAGACATGAGTCTAATGGTGGGTTGTTGGTGTCGGATTTGACCCTTTTGAACCAATCGACCGAAGCATCTTGGTCTATATAACAAGTAATCCAAACCCAATCTTAAAAATGTAGCATTGATATTTGAGTTAGGTCTGTTTTTGGTGGCAACCACCAAAACAACTATCGTAGTCTAATCTGAATGGCTGGAAGTAGCAGTTCAGAACTATCTTCGGCTAGAGAATAACAGTTAATCTGATGATGGTTCCACTAATGATTTTACTAATTTAAGAATCTCTTATGCTGGATATTAATAAACAAAAAAAGTCATTAAAAATAAACTTAAGAGTTCAAATATTTAAGGCGTTGAAGATGTTGGGGGTGGGGGTGATTTGATGAGCTTGAGTGGAGAGGACATGGAATGTCACGCTTGATTGGTGGCTGATAAACATAAGTTATTACTCAGTTTAAAGCCTAAACCATATCCAGCCCTGAAAACCCCGATTTTACATATCACCAGCCTCCCTATCCCCGCCTGTAAAGCTCTATTTGCTTGGGTGATTTCAAATTGGCTGGGTTCTTAGGTCCGATGAGACGGATGGTTTGGATTTCAGTTAGCTTTATTCACAAGCAGCAAAGCAAATCGTTTTATAGTCGTGGAGCCCCAAGTTTGTTCCAGTTATCCATAATTTGCTGTCTGTTCTGTGGTGAAACCAGAATGATTATTGTGAAATCGAACCTCTTGTTTACTTTGAGGCATGTTTCATCCCTGTTCAGTATCTCTCTGCCATGCACAATGAGGTAACTTATTCAGTCTGTGGTTTCTCGAACATTGCTCAAGAGTTGTTCCTCTGTCATTCAGGTGCACCGATGGAGGTAAACATTTCTTATCGAGCGCGGCAAGACATATTGACGACGACCAACTTGGCAGACCCTGATCTCTTCAGCGCTGCACTGAATGAAGTGATGCAGCTCATGAAAACGGTGGGTAAACTTGAAACACTAGTGACTGTCGACTCCCTTTTTAGATTAAAGATTAAAAGTTAAAACTTCCATTTCTGTTGTTTGCGTTTCTTCCTGAAGAATCTTGCAAAAGATTACTGGTCATCCATGTACTATCTCAAGTTGAAAGAGGAAGCAAGTGCTTGGTCCAGTTGCATCGAAGTTGAAGGAATAGGTGTTGGCGGTAACTTCTCCCCTCGACTGAGCTCAGTTCATGGTGCTGCTGATGATCCTTTCCACCACGACCAGTATGTAAAACCTGGCTCTATCTGTAATACTCTAGAGCGATCATCAGATACATAAATGGTGGGAAATCATTACAGTTTTTACTCTGCAGTTTGTACAGCCTTATTGTAACACCTAGCAGGCTTTTATGAATCACATACGGTTCTTCTTAAACCAGAACATGTACCAGCTGGTTTAGTTAAGTAATTAACATCTTGAGGAGTTCTATCATGAAATGATACTAAATCCTCGGATCATTCACTCGTCTTGTTCATGGGATCTAATTGCCAGTAAAGACTTACAGAAAATATAGTGGTTAGGGTTCATGTGTTAGATATAAGTTAATTGGGGTTTATTTGTTATTTGGACGTTTTGTGTTATGTCGGATATTTTGGGAATTATTGGGGTTAAATCGGTTAGGTTAAGTCTTTAGGTAGTTATACGGAATTAGTCGGATTATATATATTCTGTGTTAGATCTAAGCTAGGGTTAAGCAATAACATCAGAATTATTCCCTAAACACTCTCTCTTCCTCCCTCTCTCATAGCCGAGCCCCCTTCCTCTCTCTCTGCCCGTCGGCCACCACCCAGTGATCGGATTCCTCTTCCACTCAACCATAATTCCTATTCTACCTCATCCCAAATCCCCAATTCTCATACCCATTGCAATCCTTAATCGCACACCTAGATCCGTGCTCTTTCAGTGGTATCAGAGCCTGGTTGATGTGCCGATTCTCTGAAGGAACACTGCAATCCGAAGATGTCAAGCCCTATGGACAAACAGCAATCGCCGCGCCAGAACAAGGATGTCGTGACGGTCAAGGATGTGACGACAAGCAAGTATGATGCGATGGCAGCATCGTTGGAGAGCCTGACGGAGGTTACAGTGAGGGCAGCTGAGGTCTCGAGGGGCTCGATCGGGGAAATCGAAGCCATGGGCAACCAGATCATGGCTTCCAATGAAGAGATGAGCAAGAACGTGGTTGAGAACATCTGCGGAGCCCTGGCGGCGACGATGCAGGAGGTGCTAACCCAGGTTCTTAAGAACTGGGAGTCGCCGGCGACTGCAGCCCTGGAGGCGAAACCGGCGGCGGCCGCAGCGAGGATGGCGGGACAGGGTGGCGGCTACGTGGCGGCCGCGAGCAGGGCGAAGCCGCCGAGTGACGGCACCGGAGCTGGAGGACCCGCGGCGGTGGCGCGCCGGGAGGAGGAGGCGGCGAAGGAGAAACCGCCTAGCGGCGGTGATGAGGCGAGGACGACGCGGGTCTCAGCTGCGTCGGGCGGCGCGCTGGGGAGTTCGGCCATGTCGCGCAGCCGCGCCGTGGAGCTGGGAGATTTGGGCGCGACGAGCGCGCCCGAACCAGTGTTCAGTGGTCCGGGCTTGCTGCTAACGCCAACGGATCCGGCCCATGACAAGGCCCGTTGGAAGCAGAAGATGGTGGGGTACGAAGGAGAGTCGTGGCCGACTGGGCCCGGCGGAGAAGAACCGTGGTCGATTGGGCCAGGGGAGGAGGACGAGCTTAGCTTTGCGGACCCAGAAGGCTGGGTGAACCCGGGCCCAGAGGAGGCGAGATGGGGCTGGGTCTCGGACCGACCACCGGACACCCGATTGGTCGGACCAGGATCGTTCGAACCGGACCGTACTGGGTCGGGTCACCCACCGGCGGATAGCAGCTGGGGCGCTCCGGGCAGGGGTCCCGGCAAGGGCCAGGAGTACGGGTATCCCCCGTGGAGTACACCGCGAGCAGGGGGAGGGCGAGGTCGAGGCTGTCGGGACATTGGGCAGGGATCTGGGACCAAACCAGAGTACGGAGGGAAACACCAGGAGATGACGGGCGACTTGCCCTACTCTTACCAGAAGCGAGCCGAGGGTAGCTACTACCATCAGGGCCCGATGTACCGATAGCCATGCCGAACACAAGCATGTATGGATATAGTGACCCCCTGTATGATGCTGATGATGAATTGGTGTTTAGAGCTAAACCGCCCGTGATAGAGTTTCCCAAGTTCGATGGTCGGGAGATGTGGGCTTATGGCTTTATGCAGCAGAGAGGTGGTTCAGGAATCACCTGATCCGAGAAGAGAGGAAGGCACATCTGGCATCCTTCTATCTTAAGGGAGACGCCCTCCAGTGGTGGGAATGGACCGAGAGAGCTTATGCGGAAGAGGTGAGGTCATATCGTGGCCCGGTGCCAGGACGAGCTGCGCTATCAGTTTGGCAAGGCGGAGGGATGAGCTCTAGAACAGTTAGCCAAGCTCAGACAGACGGGTTCGGTGGCCGAGTATCGCGCGGAGTTCCTTAAGCTGGGAAACCAGTGCAAGGAAATGACAGAGGAGACCCTGGTGGGATTGTGTATGGCGGGGCTCCGTCATGAGCTGACAACAACCGTTAAGGTTTTCGAAACTGACTCTCTTTGAGTTGCTTTCAGGATTGCTGGGGGCAAGGAAGAGGAGTTGGCTAGTTGGAGGACTTCGGCGGGGCGTATCCAGAAGGCCAGTGGAGGAATGTAAGCGGGAGTAGCTGGTACCGCACCATCGCCGGGAAATGCAAGCCTGGCGGCCACTGGAGCATCGCCGGGGAACAGGTTTCAGTCAAGGCTGCCGCCCAAGGGATTTGTTCGGCTAACTCAGGCGGAAATGGATCAGAAGCGCTAAGACGGTCGTTGCTTCAACTGCGACGAAAGGTACACGATGGGGCGCACCAATGCGTCAAGGGGCATCTGATGCTGCTTGTCGGAAACTGGGAAGACGAAGGGGAGGAAATGGAGGCGCGAGAAGTGGAAGGGAAGAAGGAAGAGAAGAAAGAAGGGCCACCTTGAGGGCAAGGTGGGTTTCAAGGGGGATGAGATGTTAGATATAAGTTAATTGGGGGTTTATTTGTTATTTGGACGTTTTGTGTTATGTCGGATATTTCGGGAATTATTGGGGTTAAATCGGTTAGGTTAAGTCTTTGGGTAGGTATAGAGAATTAGTCGGATTATATATATTCTGTGTTAGGCCTAAGCTAGGGTTAAGCAATAACATCAGAATTATTCCATAAACACTCTCTCTCCCTCCCTCTCTCATAGCCGAGCCCCCTTCCTCTCTCTCTGCCCGTCGGCCACCACCCCGGTGACCGGATTCCTCTTCCTCTCAACCCTAATTCCTATTCTACCTCATCCCAAATCCCCAATTCTCATACCCATTGCAATCCCTAATCGCACACCTAGATCCGTGCCAGGGGCGGAGCTAGAATTCGAAGTTCGGGGGGGGGGGGGCGGATTTTTTTTATTCTACTATTTTGAAAGTACGATAAAAATTAAGGAAAAAATATTTTTAATATTATTATAACTAGCATTTTAGTTGAATAGAGTTATTCAAAATAAGATCAATACTACAACTTATTTTGTGTAGACAAACTCAAAAAGGTGAATACGTCGTATCCATAAGTTTTGTTTATGACTCCATTAATTTATGTGCTTCTAAAATTAGTATTGATTTACCAGTTGAAAGTGCATAAAATTCATTTCATCTTTGAGTTAGAGACGAAGACATAATTTGACGTTCCGAAGGGGGATTTATTTTGTTGCTGCGAAAAGACAATAAAATTAAGCAAAAACAATAATCAAAATAATTTTTTAATATTATCAAATCATCAATTTGAATCCATATAAAACTTAATAGTGAAAATAAAAGGTTTAAGAAACCATATTGAAATTACAGAATTGAGAATCCATAAGATAAAAGTTAATGTGAGATTAAAACTAAAATTAAAATATGCTCCTTCTGAGTTTCGAACCCATAATCTGATGGATGGGATAGAAGGCTTCCGGCTACTGGGCTAATTTACTTTGGTGTTATAATAAAGCACAGTAAACTATTTTATAACTTATCAGTTTATACGAAATTTTCAAATACCGATATAGTTTATACGTAAGTTCTGAAATTCTCGGGGGGGCCGGGGCCCCCTCGAGCCTATGTGTAGATCCGCCCCTGATCCGTGCTCTTTCATCATGTGAAGGCTTGGGAAAAAGGTAAGGTGTGGTGGTCACACTAGTAGAAAGATCTAACCTAAGTCTTTGAATGTATACATATGGGGTTTGCGTTCTTGAATTGATTATGAGGCCATAGCCTAACCTAAGTAAAAGTTAGTTGCTGATACGAGACCTACTACGCGTTATTGATACGAAATCTACTACGCATGTGGCACGCGCACTTTAACTTTGATCGCCAAATGAAATTAAAACGAGCAAACCCATCTCTGCAAAAGTGACAGAGCTCCAGTTAAAAACTCCTCCTCAACATTACAGGTAGTGGGTGAACGTGAACTGATCGGAGTGTTGGTTGCAGTTATTGATATCATATCATAAAAGAAGAAGCTAGCATTGCATTGTATGAGAGAAGCAGATCGAACAGAAACTGGGCTGCATGAGTACGGAGGGAAACACCAGGAGATGACGGGCGACTTGCCCTACTCTTACCAGAAGCGAGCCGAGGGTAGCTACTACCATCAGGGCCCGATGTACCGATAGCCATGCCGAACACAAGCATGTATGGATATAGTGACCCCCTGTATGATGCTGATGATGAATTGGTGTTTAGAGCTAAACCGCCCGTGATAGAGTTTCCCAAGTTCGATGGTCGGGAGATGTGGGCTTATGGCTTTATGCAGCAGAGAGGTGGTTCAGGAATCACCTGATCCGAGAAGAGAGGAAGGCACATCTGGCATCCTTCTATCTTAAGGGAGACGCCCTCCAGTGGTGGGAATGGACCGAGAGAGCTTATGCGGAAGAGGTGAGGTCATATCGTGGCCCGGTGCCAGGACGAGCTGCGCTATCAGTTTGGCAAGGCGGAGGGATGAGCTCTAGAACAGTTAGCCAAGCTCAGACAGACGGGTTCGGTGGCCGAGTATCGCGCGGAGTTCCTTAAGCTGGGAAACCAGTGCAAGGAAATGACAGAGAAGACCCTGGTGGGATTGTGTATGGCGGGGCTCCGTCATGAGCTGACAACAACCGTTAAGGTTTTCGAAACTGACTCTCTTTGAGTTGCTTTCAGGATTGCTGGGGGCAAGGAAGAGGAGTTGGCTAGTTGGAGGACTTCGGCGGGGCGTATCCAGAAGGCCAGTGGAGGAATGTAAGCGGGAGTAGCTGGTACCGCACCATCGCCGGGAAATGCAAGCCTGGCGGCCACTGGAGCATCGCCGGGGAACAGGTTTCAGTCAAGGCTGCCGCCCAAGGGATTTGTTCGGCTAACTCAGGCGGAAATGGATCAGAAGCGCTAAGACGGTCGTTGCTTCAACTACGACGAAAGGTACACGATGGGGCGCACCAATGCGTCAAGGGGCATCTGATGCTGCTTGTCGGAAACTGGGAAGACGAAGGGGAGGAAATGGAGGCGCGAGAAGTGGAAGGGAAGAAGGAAGAGAAGAAAGAAGGTCCACCTTGAGGGCAAGGTGGGTTTCAAGGGGGATGAGATGTTAGATATAAGTTAATTGGGGGTTTATTTGTTATTTGGACGTTTTGTGTTATGTCGGATATTTCGGGAATTATTGGGGTTAAATCGGTTAGGTTAAGTCTTTGGGTAGGTATAGAGAATTAGTCGGATTATATATATTCTGTGTTAGGCCTAAGCTAGGGTTAAGCAATAACATCAGAATTATTCCATAAACACTCTCTCTCCCTCCCTCTCTCATAGCCGAGCCCCCTTCCTCTCTCTCTGCCCGTCGGCCACCACCCCGGTGACCGGATTCCTCTTCCTCTCAACCCTAATTCCTATTCTACCTCATCCCAAATCCCCAATTCTCATACCCATTGCAATCCCTAATCGCACACCTAGATCCGTGCCAGGGGCGGAGCTAGAATTCGAAGTTCGGGGGGGGGGGGGGGGGGGGGCGGATTTTTTTTATTCTACTATTTTGAAAGTACGATAAAAATTAAGGAAAAAATATTTTTAATATTATTATAACTAGCATTTTAGTTGAATAGAGTTATTCAAAATAAGATCAATACTACAACTTATTTTGTGTAGACAAACTCAAAAAGGTGAATACGTCGTATCCATAAGTTTTGTTTATTACTCCATTAATTTATGTGCTTCTAAAATTAGTATTGATTTACCAGTTGAAAGTGCATAAAATTCATTTCATCTTTGAGTTAGAGACGAAGACATAATTTGACGTTCCGAAGGGGGATTTATTTTGTTGCTGCGAAAAGACAATAAAATTAAGCAAAAACAATAATCAAAATAATTTTTTAATATTATCAAATCATCAATTTGAATCCATATAAAACTTAATAGTGAAAATAAAAGGTTTAAGAAACCATATTGAAATTACAGAATTGAGAATCATAAGATAAAAGTTAATGTGAGATTAAAACTAAAATTAAAATATGCTCCTTCTGAGTTTCGAACCCATAATCTGATGGATGGGATAGAAGGCTTCCGGCTACTGGGCTAATTTACTTTGGTGTTATAATAAAGCACAGTAAACTATTTTATAACTTATCAGTTTATACGAAATTTTCAAATACCGATATAGTTTATACGTAAGTTCTGAAATTCTCGGGGGGGCCGGGGCCCCCTCGAGCCTATGTGTAGATCCGCCCCTGATCCGTGCTCTTTCATCATGTGAAGGCTTGGGAAAAAGGTAAGGTGTGGTGGTCACACTAGTAGAAAGATCTAACCTAAGTCTTTGAATGTATACATATGGGGTTTGCGTTCTTGAATTGATTATGAGGCCATAGCCTAACCTAAGTAAAAGTTAGTTGCTGATACGAGACCTACTACGCGTTATTGATACGAAATCTACTACGCATGTGGCACGCGCACTTTAACTTTGATCGCCAAATGAAATTAAAACGAGCAAACCCATCTCTGCAAAAGTGACAGAGCTCCAGTTAAAAACTCCTCCTCAACATTACAGGTAGTGGGTGAACGTGAACTGATCGGAGTGTTGGTTGCAGTTATTGATATCATATCATAAAAGAAGAAGCTAGCATTGCATTGTATGAGAGAAGCAGATCGAACAGAAACTGGGCTGCATGCATACGGGGAAATCGTGACTACAGATATTAAACATAGCCAGCTAAATGTGACCAGAACAGTCAAACGCAGGCGATACCTTCTTGAGACCTGTGTCTTTTGCGACCAGTAAGCACACTGCAAGCAGCAGAAATGGATCTGAATTCTGAGTGGCGACACATTTACTACCATTCCGTCACAAGAAATGGTTAGTTGGGAGGAAAGCATTATGTCATCAACCCTTTCTACAGGTCAAACTGGAAAATAGTAATTTATTAGAAAAATGCATGGCAAGATTCTTATGACCATCTCTGTTGACTTCCTCAATTGAAAGCAAAAAGAATGCATGAACCATTTGATTGATTGAGAAGAGAGAAACATAAATTTTAGGTCTTTTGAGGGTTCCAATTAATATACTAATCTAGCCAACTTCTGGCATGACCTAACTAGTTAACTTGACCACTGTTAGCCTAATCAGGAAAACAACGACTAATATGTTTCTCTAAATGGGTTTATACAATAAAATGAAAAGAAGTAGGCCAAATTCACTTGTATAGTCAAAACTTTGACGTTTGTGACAAATATAACCACTTTTGGAGAAATACCAGAAATAGCCAGAATTTTGAAAGTTCGATGACAAATATAGCCATTTTCGTTACATAGTTTGACGGTGCCAATAACACCGTTAGTCAAATTAACCAAACGCTTACCTGGCTGCCAACTCACCGGACACATCATTAACAACTCAACAATACTTGCCATGTCATATAACAATACTTGCCATGTCATTTTTTAATTTAAAAATAAATAAAAAATGACAAAAAAAATTTCATCCTCTCTCCTCTCCCACCACTCGCCATCGAAAAACCCTTTCCTCTCCCTCTCCTTCCACCACCGACCCCAACCCCAAACCCATATCCTCTCCTCCCACTCCGACAGCGTTCCAGATCCAACCCACCACCGACCCCGCCGACACCGCTGCGACAACATACTAACCCTACGATCTCCTTATGGCCCATAGCATCCGACGGAAATCTCTGTCTCTGTTTTGTTCTCACCAGAGACAGAGAAGGCGAACTCGACGCCGGTAGGGAGCAGCACTCCGACGCCAAAATCAATCCCATGCCGCAACTCCTCCCGTCGTCATCTCCCTGCAAAAACCCAGCGGAAAGAAAAGCAAGAATCCAACACCCGCTATCCAAAAGCAGGGATTTCCCCCTAACCCTATCGTTCTAGAACCCAGAATCGATTGTTCAAAAACCCAGAATCGATTTCCTCCTAACCCTATCACCCAACCCAAAAACCCAGAATCAATTATTCTCTTCTAGCTCAAATCGGCGGTTCTGGAGGGAGAGATCGCGCGAAGGAAGATGACGGCCTCCTCCTCCTCCTCCTCCTCCTCCTCCTCCTCCTCCTCCTCCTCCTCCTCCTCCTCCTCCTCCTCCTCCTCCTCCTCCTCCTCCTCCTCCTCCTCCTCCTCCTCCTCCTCCTCCTCCTCCTCCTCCTCCTCCTCCTCCTCCTCCTCCTCCTCCTCCTCCTCCTTATTCTTATTATTATTATTATTATTAATAATTCTTTTTATTTTTTTATTCTTCTTCTTCTTCTTCTTCTTCTTCTTCTTCTTCTTCTTCTTCTTCTTCTTCTTCTTCTTCTTCTTCTTCTTCTTCTTCTTCTTCTTCTTCTTCTTCTTCTTCTTCTTCTTCTTCTTCTTCTTCTCCTTCTTCTTCTTCTTCTTCTTCTTATTATTATTATTATTATTATTATTATTAATCTTTTTATTTTTTTATTAATCTTTTCATTAATCTATGTGGCAATGTTGTTTAAAAATGTCACCACCACCTCAGCAATGTCGTTAGTCCAGTCAGCTATTTGGTTAACACCGTCAAAGAATTGGACGGAAGTGGCTACTATTGGTATTTCCCCAAAAGTGGCTATATTTGGCAAAACCGTCAAAATTTTGGCTATACAAGTGTATTTGGCCAAAGAAGTAATAACTTCCTGAAAAGAAAATTTTTAAGATCACATCATCGATATATATATGTTGATAAATGTAATTGGAATGATGTTAATAGTTTAGCTACAAAAGCCCTTTCCTACCGAATACTCTTTCAAATTTCACACATATCTGGTAATGTGGTACCAAGGGCATACTTTAAAATGTGTCATCAATAAAATCCTAACATTCCTAGGAATACTTTTAAGGTGTATCATGTTAAGTGATACTCTTTTTAAATAAACACCATTATTTTTTTATCTTAGTCATTATAGCTAGCCACATTGTAACTTAGCCGGGTATAAAAAAAAAAAAAACAATTGGCAAAGGCAACTACCACGTAGAAGGCCACTTAATTGGATCCACTTGCCTTGCCACCATATTTAACAAACACCTCCCATGAGCTGCCAAGTACCCATCACCATTAATTCATCCCCTAACATAACCAGCAGATTGAAAAACCACCTATAAGTTACAACTAGGGTTGTCCGTTCGGGTTGGGTTCAGTTACCCAGAACCGAAACCCGACAACACCCGAAAACTCGAAACCGAATTCACTGAAAATCGAACCGATAAGAACTTTCAGTTTCCGGTTACCCGAAACCCGAAAAATTCCTTATTGGGTTGGGTTCGGTTAAAGCAAAACCGAAATTCAAAAACCCAAACGCCTAAGAATATGGGATGAGTCCTATTTAATGGAGGTTTTCAGTCGAAACTCAAAAACCCGAAACCCGAAACAAAACCGAACCTAAAAATAAAAAAAAACTAAAATATATCTAGTCGAGTTGGTTTCAAGTAAACCCGAAAAACCGAACCAGAATGGACACCCTAAGTTACAACCACCGAGCTATATACTTCCTTACATGCTCTTCATCTTCTTCTTCACATGATTCCCTAGCTAGCTACCATCACTCTCACTCTTCTTCCAAAAAAAGAGCCAAAGTTATTATGGACTCGTGGCTTCTCCTCCTAACTTGCCTCGGCTTCCTCTCCCTCTCCCGCCACCTCATCATCCCTCTCCTCACTTACCTCTCCACCACCACCGCCGCCGCCAAGCCAGAGGACCTGAAGACCAGGTACGGCCCGTGGGCCCTCGTCACGGGCTCGACCGACGGCATCGGCCTGGCCTTCGCCGTCCAGCTGGCCCGACACGGCGGCCTCAACCTCGTCCTGGTCGGGAGGAGCCCCGCCAAGTTGGATCGGGCTTCGGCCCAGATTTCGTCCGAGGTTGGCAATCACGTGGAGATCAGGACACTGGAGGTGGATTTCGCGACCACGTCAGACGTGGAGAGAGTGGTGAGGGATGGCATCGGTGGGCTGGAGATCGGCGTGTTGGTGAACAACGTCGGGATGACGTACCCTGGAGCCAGGTACTTCCACGAGGTGGAGGAAGAGGTGTGGACGGAGATGGTGAGAGTGAACTTGGTGGGGACGACGATGGTGACGAGGGCGGTGTTATTGGGCGGGATGCTCGAGAGAGGGAAGGGAGCTATCGTCAGTTTAGGCTCCGGCGCCGCTGCTGTTCTGCCTTCTCATCCGCTCTTCGCCGTTTATGCCGCCACTAAAGCGTAAGTCGATATACCATATTTTCCCCCGGTTTATCCGAAACTGACCCGATTAGATACATTTTCAGTTTTTTTAGTTTGGGTTTGTTTCGAGTTTTCGGGTTCGATTTTGCGGATTTCGGCTGAAAACCTCCAAGATATAGCACCCAGCCCGTATTCTTAGGCGTTCGGGTTTTCGGGGGTTCGGTTTTGCTTTAACCGAACCCAAATCCGATAAGAAATTTTTCGGATTTCGGGTAACCGGAAACCAAAATTCCTTACCGGGTTCCGTTTTCAGTGATTCGATTTCGGGTAACCGATCCCGACCCAAACGGACACGTACCCCTAGAGCGAGGTTTCCTCGATTGCCACCACAAGCAAGCAAATGTCAAAGTATGATGGGTACAATGCCTATAGGCACGTACCATCATCATATCCACATTTGGACATTGGAAAAGATGCAACGTAATGAACACAAAAAAAAAAAAAAGAAGGTGGCGTAAGTGTAAGGTAGAGAGAGAGAGAGCGGTCCATTATTAGAACCATATATGCATATACAAAATTTCTATGTGGCCACGGGTTCAGCAGTACTATTCTTTGGGACCAAAGGGTACATGCAATGCATGTGCCCTTCCACTTCCCACAACCGGCATTCATAAAGTGCCACCCCATTTTTTGAACTAATTTTATCTGATCTGAATTGATTTTTACTGCATATTGAATTACTGATGCAGCTACGTGGATCAGCTGTCCAGATCCTTGCATGTGGAATACAAGCAGATGGGAATCGACGTCCAGTGTCAGGTGCCGCTGTACGTAGCCACCGAAATGACGCGCAAAGTGGCCATGATCGAGAAACCATCGCTCTTCATACCGTCGCCAGAGGCGTACGCAGAGGCAGCAGTTCGTAGGATCGGCGGCGAGGCTCGCTGCACGCCGTATTGGGCTCACTCCGTCCAGTGGTACTTGGCTCGTCTCGTGCCGGAATTCCTCCTCGATTCCTGGCGCCTCTCCATTGGAATCAGCAGAAGGGAACTAGATATCGTTACTCACAGACTTGATGTCAAATGAATGTATAGATCGTCTGTTAGTAAACGGTATATGATACACGATTGAACTTCTCTTAACAGTTCGAGTGATGGGAACATAACCCACGTTCCAAGGGTTTGTTTCCTACTAGGTGCAGAAAGAAGCCTTTAGGGTTCTGTTTGGGGTTAATTGATACCTTCCCCGTTCCATTCCTTCATATAAATAGTGTTTGCGTACAAATAATACGAACCAATAATGATCAACGTAACTTATAATAATTAATAATAATCGTCATAACGACTGCTGGGCTTGGGCTGCCGCGCGGACGTCCTTCTCTGAATGGGCTGTGGCCTGGACGTGGTCATGGTTCCATCATTGCTCCCCTCTGGAAGAGCGACCTTGCCCTTAAGGTCGAAACTGGGGAAGCGCTCCTCGAGTCTCGTCCGCAGTTCCCACGTCGCATCGTCCTGCAGCAATGCTTCCAAACGCACCAAGCATTCTTCCACGAACGTCCCACCTTGGCGCACCCAACGATGGTGATCAAGCACCTCCGCCGGTTGAATTTGCAGCTCCCCATCGTCATTCACAGGCAATGGTGTGGGCTCGGCCATAGGAGGAGGGCCCCTATATGGATTAAGTAGTGAGACATGAAAAGATGGGTGAATACGTACCCCATCCGGCAATGTCAATCGATAGGCCACTGTGCCAACGCGTGCCTCCACTGGGTAAGGACCAAAATATCGAGCCGCCAATTTCTGAGAGGCACGACGGAACAAAGAGTGTTGCCGGTATGTGTTGGAAATGTGTATGAATAGCTTTGAAAGCTATAGAGTCTCAAGTGGAAAAACTACCACGTTGGTAGTTTTACTTGGTGAAGTGATTATAAAGATAGGAGCCTCTCTCCTAAGGGCATGCCCCTTGGGGTGACCCACTTTTGTGGGAGAGGGAGGACCTAACGGACCACCACACACACGCGCGCGCCGTCCGTCCGACCGACCGACCGGTTGGTTGGATGGATGGATCACTTGAGACTATATACATATTTTTTGGAGAAATTCCGAACGAAATTAATTATTTAATAAATAATTATTAATCGGTTATTCTGAGGAATATTCTAAGGGATAATCGATTGAAAATGAATATTCGAAGGATAATCCCAGCAGGATTTATCCTAACCGACGGTTTTAATTAAGGAAGTAATTATCTTCCTTAATTAATCCGACTTATTCCCCAAGCTAGAGGGTATATTCCTAGGGGTTTTATCCTGGAGACGTGTTCAGAGAACTCAGGTTTTCGCACAAAACCGCGAGTAGTGAGAGGAGCTGTTTTATCCTGGAGACGACCGGTTGATAGTCTGCCGTGCGCATCGAGGGCAGTGCCGCGAACGTCTTAAAGAGAGCGACCTAGTCCGCGACTCAGCATGGCCGGATCTGGTGCTGTCGATATCAATCGACCGCTTCGCTTCGTTGGAGTCAACTTTCGTCGCTGGAAACAAAAGATGGAGTTTTACCTGACGACCAAGAAGTTGGCACACTGCCTCACTAGCATGCCCGTCGAGCTGCCGGAAGAAGCGACCGATGAGGAGAGGACTGCTGCTGCTAAGGAAAGGGAGCATGACTTCCTATGCAAGGGCTACATCCTCAACGGCCTGGCAGACGACCTCTACGATTACTATGCGGACAGCAAGAACACCGCAATGATGGTCTGGGATGCGCTCCAAAAGAAGTACGACACAGAGGAGGCTGGAGCTAAGAAGTATGCTGTCAGCTGCTACCTGCGCTACCAGATGGTGGATGACAAGTCTGTCGAAGTTCAGTCCCACGAACTTCAGAAAATAGCTCATGAGATCGTCTCTGAAGGTATGCCTCTAGACGATCAATTTCAAGTTGCTTGCATTATTGATAAGCTGCCCCCTTCGTGGAAAGATTTTAAGAATATGCTTAGACATAAAACCAAAGAATTTTCACTGGAAAGTTTGATTACTCGCCTAAGGATTGAGGAAGAGTCCCGCAAGCAGGATATGAAAGAAGAGGTGATGGTCGTCACTGCTAAACGACCCACCCCTAGAGCTCTTAAACCTAACCAGAAAGGATTTAAGGGTAAGAACCAGCAGGTCCGCCCCCATCAGAATGGTGCCTCTCGAGGTAACCAAAGGGTCATATGACCCAAACCTCTAAGAATGACCCTCCGTTTATCTGCTTTAATTGCGGAAAACCGGGTCATATGGCAAAAAAGTGCAGGAACAAGCATAACCCCGCCGCTGCGGCCAGGGTTAACTTGACAGAAGAGGATTTGGTAGCCATGATCACAGAGATGATCGCTGAAGTTAACCTCACCGGTGACTCAGAAGGATGGTGGCTGGATACAGGTGCATCGAAGCATGTATGCAACAATCGTGCTATGTTTAAAACATACGAAGAAGCACCTGCTGACAAGAAAGTGTTGTTGGGGACTACTCACACCACTATGGTTGCTGGTTCTGGTGAAGTGGAGCTGAACTTCACCTCTGGGAAGAAGATGGTGCTCAAGGATGTGTTGCACACTCCAGAGATAAGGAAGAATCTTGTTTCTGGATATCTTCTTAATAAGGCTGGGTTTAATCAATCTATTGGGGCAGACTTGTATACCCTTACTAAGAATGGGAGTTTTGTGGGAAAGGGATATGCATGTAATGGGATGTTCAAGTTGAATGTCGAAATTAATAAGATGAATTCTTCAGTTTACATGGTGTGTGATTTGAATGTTTGGCATGCTCGTCTTTGTCATGTGAACACATGAATTGTGAAGAATTTAAGCAAGCTAGGACATATCCCTAAACTCTCAATGAATGAATTTGATAAATGTGATTTCTGTAGCCAAGCTAAAATAACGAAAACGCCCCATAAATCTGTGAGTAGAGAATCAGAACCCTTAGATCTGATTCATTCTGATATTTGTGAACTAGATGGGACGTTAACTAGGTCTGGCAAGAGATACTTTATCACTTTCGTAGATGATTGCTCTGATTATTGCTTTGTTTATTTGATGAAAAACAAAAGTGAAGCCCTTGACATGTTCAAGGTATTTGTGGTTGAATTCGAAAATCAGTGCAATCGAAAGATAAAAAGACTTAGGAGCGATAGAGGATCAGAGTATGACTCTAATCCCTTCAAGGAATTCTATAGCTCACATGGTATCATTCATGAAACCACGGCACCATATTCACTAGAAATGAATGGTAAAGCTGAGCGGAAAAATAGGACATTTACAGAATTAGTTGTGGCTATTATGCTCAATTCTGGAGCTGCTTCTTCTTGGTGGGGTGATATTTTGTTGACGGTTTGCTATGTGCTAAATCGTCTTCCAAAAACAAATAGAAAAGAATCACCCTATGAGATCTTGAAGAATAAGCCACCTAATCTGTCCTATTTAAGAACGTGGGGCTGTTTGGCCTACGTAAGAATTCCGGATCCTAAGAGGGTTAAGTTGGCTAGTCGAGCATATGAATGTGTCTTCGTTGGCTATGCGGTCAATAGTAAGGCATATAGATTCTATGATTTGAATGCTCGTACTATAATAGAATCCATTGATGCTGATTTCTTTGAGACACGATTTCCATTTAAAACGAGAAATAGTGGGGGTAATGTACTACCCGCTATTAGAAATAACGGAACTAGTGGGGGTGTTGGATCTGAGGATGAACTCAGAAGAAGTAAAAGAGCTAGAATCTCTAAAGATTTTGGTGATGACTTTACTACAGTATACACCCTCGAGGATCCAAAAAGTTTGCAGGAAGCATTAACTTCCATAGATGCAGACTTTTGGAATGAGGCCGTTATAGATGAAATGGAATCGTTTGAGGCTAATAAGACTTGGCATCTAACAGACTTACCTCCTGGCTGCAAAGTCTTAGGTAATAAATGGGTTCTAAAAACGAAACGGAAACCTGATGGTGCAATCGAAAGGTTCCGAGCTCGCCTAGTAGTCAAGGGCTACAGGCAGAGAGAGAATATAGATTTCTTCGACACCTATTCACCAGTATCTAGAATAACATCCATTCGTGTCATGATTGCTCTTGCTGCCTTGAACAATCTCGTGGTACACCAAATGGATGTTAAGACTGCCTTTTTGAACGGTGATCTAGATGAAGAAATCTATATGGAACAACCAGAAGGGTTTGTTATCCCTGAACATGCCTCGAAAGTCTGTAAGTTGGACAAATCATTATATGGTTTGAAACAGGCTCCAAAACAGTGGCATGAGAAGTTTGACACTCTCGTTCTCTCACATGGCTTTAAGGTGAATGAAAGTGACAAGTGTATTTACTGCAAGTCAGAGAATAACACTTGCACTATCATATGTTTGTATGTAGATGACATGTTGATATTTGGTACAAATATTCACGTGGTCAATGAAGCGAAAGCCATGTTAAAAGAGAGCTTTGAGGTGAAAGATCTGGGAGAAGCTAAGTTTATGCTTGGAATCCAGATAACTAGAACAGCAAATGGTTATTCTCTAGATCAATCTAGTTACATAGAGAAGATCTTGAAGAAGTATAACTATTTCGACTGTAAACCTGCGTGTACTCCGTATGATGCTAGTGTAAAGCTATTCAAGAACACTGGAGACAGTGTAAGACAAACAGAATATGCTAGCATCATTGGCAGTCTCTGTTATGCTGCGGATTACACTCGACCAGACATTGCATATGTCGTGGGATTGCTTGGCAGGTTTAACAGCTGTCATAGTAGAGAGCATTGGAATGCTATAGAGAGGGTCATGAGATACCTCAAGAGAACAGCAAACCTTGGTATACACTATCAAAGGTTTCCCGCTGTACTAGAAGGGTATAGTGATGCGGATTGGAATACCCTATCAGATGACTCCAAGGCAACCAGCGGATATGTTTTTAACATCGCTGGTGGAGCTGTGTCTTGGAAGTCAAAGAAACAAACAATCCTAGCTCAATCAACTATGGAATCAGAGATGATAGCACTAGCAACGGCTAGTGAAGAAGCAAGTTGGTTGAGAGGATTGTTGTCAGAGATTCCCCTATGGGAAAGCCCGGTCCCTCCGGTATTGATACATTGTGATAGTACCGCAGCTATCGCTAAAGTTGAGAACCGGTTCTATAACGGAAAGAAACGACAGATTCGTCGTAAGCATAGTACTGTTAGAGAACTCCTAACGATAGGAGCAGTGAGGGTGGATCATATAAGATCCGAACAGAATCTAGCTGATCCTTTGACGAAAGGATTACCTAGAGAGAAAGTCCAGAATACCGCCAAGGGTATGGGACTTATGCCTACCGAACCACGGACTACAAGTGATGGTAACCCGACCCAATAGACTGGAGATCCCAAGAAATGGGTTCAATGGGTAATAACAAGTCATGAGTAGTATGCGAAAAGTTCATGCATAATGAAGCATGAATCCCAAAGCAATGGAGGTTGAGTTAATAACTCTTAATGAGATCTATACCCTATGTGGGGTGGAGTACTTTACTTTGGGGGTACTCCTGATAGACTCACCTATGTGAATGTGGGAGTGGGGCCGCTCCCTATGGAACTTTGAGAGGCACAAAGTTGCTAGAGCGTTCACTAAACCAGGATAACGTGCATGGCCATAAACGCACGGGCTAAGAAGAGAACACAACTCAATGAAAAGATCCGGTGTGCTACACTGTCTGAGATAGGGTTCAAGACTACGAGTCACCCTTATGAAATCGGAAGTGTAACCACTACGCTAAGGTTCAAATCTTCGCGATACCTTAGCTTATGCCCGATCTTATGGAACTGTTGATGCTCAGAGATAGTTTCAAAACTATTCAAGTGGGGGATTGTTGGAAATGTGTATGAATAGCTTTGAAAGCTATAGAGTCTCAAGTGGAAAAACTACCACATTGGTAGTTTTACTTGGTGAAGTGATTATAAAGATAGGAGCCTCTCTCCTAAGGGCATGCCCCTTGGGGTGACCCACTTTTGTGGGAGAGGGAGGACCTAACGGACCACCACACACACACGCGCGCGCGCCGTCCGTCCGTCCGACCGACCGGTTGGTTGGTTGGTTGGATCACTTGAGACTATATACATATTTTTTGGAGAAATTCCGAACGAAATTAATTATTTAATAATTAATTATTAATCGGTTATTCTGAGGAATATTCTAAGGGATAATCGATTGAAAAGGAATATTCGAAGGATAATCCCAGCAGGATTTATCCTAACCGACGGTTTTAATTAAGGAAGTAATTATCTTCCTTAATTAATCCGACTTATTCCCCAAGCTAGAGGGTATATTCCTAGGGGTTCGGCTCCTATAAATAGCCGCCTCCCCAGCCCCTCTAAAGACATCACAACGAGCATAAACACAAAAGAGAGAGTGTTCAGAGAACTCAGGTTTTCGCACAAAACCGCGAGTAGTGAGAGGAGCTGTTTTATCCTGGAGACGACCGGTTGATAGTCTGCCGTGCGCATCGAGGGCAGTGCCGCGAACGTCTTAAAGAGAGCGACCTAGTCCGCGACTCAGCTCCAGATTCGGTATCCTCGGTCTTCTTGTTGTTCCGTTTCTAACAGTATGGCTGCAATCGCAAGAGAACCAGATTGCCCACCTCGAACTGAAGATCCCGCCGTTTCATGTCCGCCAGCTGCTTATTATGGGCATTAGCTGCCTCCAACGTCGTCTTAAGCTGCTGAAAGATATCATCTCGAGTACAAAAAAGCTGGTTGACTGACCCGACTCCACTATCGCCTTCAGCATAAGGAATAATGCTAGGGGGTTCTCGGCCATACAGAGCCTTGAACGGTGTCATGCCGATCGAGCACTGGAATGACGTACTATACCAAAGTTCGGCCCATGGCAGGAACATGTGCCAACGGCGAGGCTGGGAATGGGCAAAACAGCGTAAATACTGTTCCAGACATCGATTAACTACCTCGGTCTGGCCATCTGACTGGGGATGATAGGCAGTGCTCATGTGAATGCGGGTGCCAATGCGAGCAAAGAATTCCTTCCAGAAAGTACTAATGAATAAAGCATCTCGATAGAGACAATTGAGGTAGGCATGCCATGATGGCGAACCACGCCATTAATAAACTCCTCCACCACCCGTCGGGCCGAAAATGGGTGACTGAGAGACATAAAATGACCGTACTTTGTTAGTCGGTCCACCACGACGAACAAAAATGAGTGACCCCCAGATACCGGCAGGTAATGGGCAACGACTGTAAAAGTCCTGCGGGTGACAAGGAATCCGTCTTAACACGCTGGCACGTGTCACAGCTGGCGATATAATCCTGTACCGCCTGTCTCATCTGCGGCCAATAGAAATGTCCGGAGAGCCGAGCCATGGTGCGTCAAACGCCGGAATGGCCACCCATCTGCCCATCATGGAATTCCTGAAGTACAGTAGTCACCAAACTGGATAGTGGGGGGAGAACCACCCGTCCTCGATAATAAATCAGTCCCACCCGGAAAGTGAAGTGGCTAGGATCAGTAGAGAGAGCCTTCTCTTTCATTGACTGTAGGTACGGGTTCACCAACACTGCAACCCTCAACTCGTCCCACAAGGACGAGACTGGCCGGGGAATGGCGCCCAACTATGCCCCTGTAGCGACTCGGGATAGGGCATCGACTCCCCGATTGCTGGTGCCTGACCGGTAATGAATCTCATAGTCAAATCCCAGAACTTACTAACCCATTTGTGCTTATCCGGAGTCGCAATCCACTGTTCCAATAGGTACTTCAAACTCTTCTGATCTGTATAAATGTGAAACTTCTGGCCCAGTAGGTACATACGCCAGGTTTGAACAACAGTAATGATGGCATGCATTTCCTTTTGATACGTGGACCAAGCTTCTTTTGATGGCCCCAAGGTTTTGCTCATAAATGCAATCAGGCGCCCTCCCTGGGACAACATGGCTCCAATCCCCTTTCCCAAAGCATCGGCCTCTATCACAAACGGAATGTCAAAATTCGACATAGCGACTGGGGTCATAACCATAGCCTATTTAAGATTGGCGAAGGCTTGGCTGGCCGCGGCACTCCATTGAAATCCACCTTTCTTTAATAGCTTGGTCAATGGCTTAGCTATATTGCAATAATTCCTAACAAATTTTCGATAATACCCTGTTAATTCGAGGAAACCCCGCATCTTAGTGACATTCTTCGGCTGGGACCAAGCGACCATGGCTTCGATCTTGCCGGGGTCGACGCGGACGCCGATCCGAGATAAAATGGCCCAAATACTCGAGCTCACGGAGGCCGAACGCGCATTTGGAGAACTTCAAATAATAGTGATGTCACGCCAGGATCGTGAGGGTATCACGGACGTACTGCAAGTGATCCTACTAGGACGTACTATAAATTAGAATATCATAAAAAAACCCGACGTAAAAAGCTGCGAAACAGATCATTCATAGCCGCCTGAAAGGTTGATGGTGCGTTGCAGAGCCCAAATGGCATAACGAGGTATTCATAATGACCGTTATGCGTTCGAAATGATGTCTTATGAGCATCCTCCTTGTGCATACGGATTTGGTGGTAACCCGATCGCAGATCGAGCCGAGTAAAGAACCTCGCACCATTGAGTTCGTCCAACATATCCTCCACTGTAGGAATAGGGTACCGATCTTTGATGGTTACTTCGTTCAAAGCCCTATAATCGGTGCAGAAATGCCATGTACCATCCTTTTTCTTCACCAATAGTACCGGAGACGAGAACGGGCTTAAATTGGGTCGGATTAACCCTGCCGCCAACATCTCCTCAACCTGCTTCTCAATTTCGACCTTTTGATGGTAGGCATAACGATAAGGTCGTACGTTGATCGTATCCGCCCCATCTTTCAATTTTATGCGATGGTCAACGTCTCTACTAGGCGGCAATGTGGAGGGCGCTTCGAACACCGCCTCAAAGTCGCGCACCAGCTCGCGAAACTCGGGTGGGAGGGATTCGATCTCCACGACTTGGAGTGGCCAGCAAAGTGCCTAGACAACCCCATCCTCGTGCACTATTTCTGCTGCCGAGGCCGCCGTGCGGTGTGGGTGTATGCCCTGCGGTGACAACACCTTATCCCTCCATTTAAATTTCATGGTTAAAGCTCCCCAATCGAACGTAACCAGGCCGAGATCGGCCAGCCACTGAACGCCAAAGACCATGTCCATCCCGCGAATTGGCAGGATGTACAGGGAGACGACGAACTCTTCGCCTTGTATCACGGCCTTCACATCATCGCACCTACCCCAACAGCGCATCGGCTCGCCGTTCGCTATCCGTACCGAGAAGGGTTCGATGGGTGCGATGTACAAACGCATCTCCTCAGCTTTTTTCTTCAGAAATAAAATTATGGGTCGAACCACTATCAACCAGTAGAACTACCTGCACATCCGCCACCTGCGTGCGAAATCGGAGGGTTCGAGGTCCATCAATCCCCGCCGCTTCGTTGAGAGACAACTCCACCTGCTCACCGACTGAACCATCGTCGTTGGCGGCAACGTCGACCACGTTGTCGTCGCTCCGCGATCTGCCGTCGGCGAGCTCACGTTCCGGCTCGTTCAGCCAGTCGGTCAACTGTTGTTTGAGGGCCCGAATATCTGGGTCATGTCGAGACACGCCGTCGCCGTATAAGCTTTGGCGCAAGATCCCACGTCCAAGATCATTGCTCTGATACCAATTTGATGGGAAAGTAAACCACGTTCCAAGGGTTTGTTTCCTGCTAGGCGCAGAAAGAAGCTTTTAGGGTTTTGTTTGGGGGTAATTGATACCTTCCCCATTCCATTCCTTCATATAAATAGTGTTTGCGTACAAATAATACGAACCAATAATGATCAACGTAAATTATAATAATTAATAATAATCGTCATAACGACTGCTGGGCTTGGGTTGTCGTGCGGACGTCCTTCTCTACATGGGCTGTGGCCTGGACGTGGTCATGGTTCCATCATCGTGTTATTGGGATCAACTGGTTGTTGACATGGTATCAGAGCCTTCTGTGACTGTGAGGTCTTCTGTTTGATTCCTGGTGATCCCCATTTTTTTCGCACATGGTGTCCGGACCTATGCTTATCCAAACTTCAAGCCTATCTGAATGGTTTGAGTTTGCAGGGGGGGTGTTAGTAAATGGTATATGATACAAAATTGAACTTCTATCAACAGTTCAAGTTATTGGGATCAACTGGTTCTTCACTATCGTCCTTGATTGGTTACTAGCTAGTAACGTTGAAACTGGTTGATTGGTCCATGGATTGGGGACAAACGTGAAAAGATAATTAGAAATTTTATTAGTGCTACATTATAAGGAATTGTATTGTAAGGATGTTGGGCGGTGTAATCTATCTATCTATACATATATATCCATTCTTCCCACCCCAAATCCTTTTTATCTTTCATTCCGATCAATTTTTGCGGCTGGCAGATAGCCAAGTTTCGGCCTCCCTCTCCCGTCTCAAAAATCCTTATGTATCAATAATGAATAGATTCATAGCTGCAAGTGCTTGTTAGTAACATAACAATGAAAAGAAATCGAGGTTATCGAAATTTGGCTGACTCGCGATATAGGTCGCTCTTTTTAACGTTCACGACACTGCTTCTTTGCGCACGTGTTATTCTACTCGCCGGTCGCCTCCAGGATAAAAACAACCTTCTTTTCTAACTCGTCGGTTTTGTGCGAAAACCAGGCTCCATGAATACACTCTCTCTCGTGTTTCTGGTCATTTTTTTTGTGTGTATAGAGGGACTTAGGAGATTACTATTTATAGTAGCCAGATCCTCACAAATATACACTCTGACTTGGGGAATATGTCGCGTTAACTAGGGAGATAATCACCCTGTTAATTAAACGCATCTGTTAAGATAATTCCAAGTAGAATTATCTCTCGAATATTCCATTTTAATCAATTATCTCGTAACTGTTAAGGATACAAAATAATTGATTAATAATTAGTCTTGGAATTTCTCCAAAAAATATTAGTCTCCGACAGGCCGACCCACCCACTCGCTCGATCGACCGGTTAAACGGACAAACTGCGCGCGATCGTGTCTGGTGGTCCGTTATGTCCTCCCTCTTCCACAAAAGTGGGTCACCTCAAGCGGCATGCCCTTAGGTGAGAGAACTCAATCTTTATACCCATTTGGTAGGAGTTCTACCACCAATGTGGTATTCTTGCCTTATGACATATAGCTTTCAAAGCTATTCACAAGTTCATTTCCAACAATCCCCCCACTTAAATAGTTTTGAAACTATGTCTGAGCATCAACAGACATATAAGATCAAGCATAAACCAAAGTCTCTCTCTCGAGTTGAACCTTGGCATAGTGGTTACACTTCCGATTTCATAAGGGTGACTCGTAGTCTTGAACTCTATCTGAGACAGTGTAGCACACCAGATCTTTTCATTGACTGTCATTCTCTCGTAGACTGTGCTTTCATGGGCCTGCACGTTATCCCGGTTTTAGGGTATAGATCTCATTAAGAGTTTTTAACTCAACCTTCATTGCTCTGGGATTCATGCTTCTCTATGCATGAACTTTTCGCATACTACTCATGACTTGTTATTACCCATTGAACCCATTTCTTGTGATCTCCAGTCTATTGGGTCAGGTTATCATCACTAGTAGTCCGTGGTTTGGTAGGCATGAGTCCCATACCCTTGGCGGTATTTTGGAATTTCTCTCTTACTAATCCTTTTTGTCAAAGGATGACTTTCTCTCTTGCTAATCCTTTCGTCAAAGGGCCAGCTAGATTCTGTTCGGATCTTACATGATCCACCCTCATTGCCCGATCATTAGGAGTTCTCTTATAGTACTGTGCTTACCACGAATCAGTCGTCTCTTTCCGTTATAGAACCGTTTCTCAACTTTAGCAAGATAGAACATCCAAAATACTGTGCTTACCACGAATAAGTAGTCTCTTTCCGTGATAGCCGTGGTGCTATCACAATGTATCAATATTGAAGGAACTGGTCTTTCCCATATGGGAATCTCTGACAATAATCCTCTCAACTAACTCACTTCTTCATTAGCCATTTCTAGTGCTATCATCTCTGATTCCATAGTTGATTGAGCTAAGATTGATTGGTTCTTAGACTTCCAAGGCACAGCTCCTGCAGCGATGTTAAAAACATACCCACTGGTTTCCTTGGAGTCTTCTGATAGGGCATTCCAATCCGCATCACTATACCCTTCTAGTACAGCAGGATACCTTTGATAATGTATACCAAGGTTCGTTGTTCTCTTAAGTGATCTCATGACCCTTTTTATAGAACTCCAATGCTCTCTACTAGGACAACTATTAAACCTACCAAGCAATCTCACGACATATGCAATGTCTGGTCTAGTGTAATCCGTCGCATAACGGAGACTACCAATGATGCTAGCATATTCAGATTGCCTTACACTCTCTCCATTGTTCTTGAATAGCTTTACACTATGGAGAACACACAGGTTTACAATCAAAATAGTTATATTTCTTCAAGATCTTCTCTACGTAACCAGATTGATCTAGAGAAAAACCAGTTGTTGTTCTAGTTATCTGGATCCCAAGAATAAACTTAGCTTCACCTAGATATTTCACCTCAAAGTTCTCTCTTAACATGGATTTCGCTTCATTGACCACGTGGATATTTGTACCAAATATCAACATATCATCTACATATCAATATATGATAGTGCAAGTATTATTTCCTGATTTGTAGTAAATACACTTGTCACTTTCATTCACCTTGAAGTCATGTGAGTAGGGATGGCAATGGGTCGCGTTGGGGCCGGTTTTGCCAAACCCATATCCAAACCCATGGGTTTATCCGCCAAAAAAACCCAGGGTAAAACCCGTTGGGTTTGAAAAACTCAAACCCAACCCAGGCCGCTGGGTATCCGCGGGTTCATGGGTACCCGTGGATTTTTGTGTAAAAATTTACAATAAAAAGTTTCTTTAAAAATAAACGTCTAACATAAATTTTCTCATACAAATTATCCATACAAAACACACCAATCTAGAGCATACAAGCAAACCACAAATTATCAATACAAATTATAAAAAATTAAAAATAAACATCTATAAACATCATGATTAATTGAAAACTTCTTCCTCCTTGTCAACTAAGCTTCTTCACTCTCCACTCCATAATATCAACTTCATTCTACACAATTAGAAAGAACAAATTAGACATGTCTCCACAAACTTAAAGAAGATTAGTTGTTTAAGGAAGATATATTGCTTAGAAAATATACCGGAAAAATTAATTACATAGGTGTGGGCGGGTACCCATGGGTCGGGTATATCTAAACCCAAACCCAACCCAACCCGTGAATAGTGTAGCGGGTTTACACCCGTACCCAACCTAAAAGCAGTCAACGCGGGTTTTACCCGCGTTGACCGGATTTGATTGGATAGGGTACCCGTGGGTTCGGATTTTGTTGCCATCCCTACATGTGAGAGAGCTAGGGTGTCAAAATTCTCATGCCACTCTTTTGGAGCCTGCTTCAAACCATACAATGATTTGTCTAACTTGCATACTTTCGAGGCATGTTCAGGAATAACGAACCCTTCTCGTTGCTCCATGTAAATTTCTTCGTCCAGATCATCATTCAGAAAGACAGTTTTAACATCCATTTGGTGTACCACGAGATTGTTCAAGGCATCAAGAGCAATCATTGCACGAATGGATGTTATTCTTGATACTGATGAATAGGTATCAAAGAAATCTACATTCTCTCTGTCTGTAGCCTTTAACTACTAGGCAAGCTCTAAACCTTTCAATAGCACCATCAGTTCTCCATTTCATTTTTAGAACCCATTTATTACCTAAGACCTTGCAGCCAGGAGGTAAGTCTATAAGATGCCAAGTCTTATTTGCTTTTAACGAATCCATTTAATCTCTAACGGCCTCATCCCACAAGTCTGCATCTATGGAAGATAGTGCTTCCTGCAGACTTTTAGGATGTGTATATTTTGTACTAAAGTCTTCACCAAAATCTTTGAAGATTTTGGCTCGTTTACTTCTTCTGAGTTCAACCTCACATCCAACACCCCCAGTAGTTCTGTTATTTCTATTAGCAGGCAATACATTAGCCCCACTATTTCTTGTATTAAATGGATATCGAGTCTCAAATAAATCGACATCATTGGATTCTATTATAGTACGAGCAGTCAAATCATAGAATCTATATGCCTTGTTGTTGGGTGCATAGCCAACAAAGACACACTCATATGTTCGACTAGCCAGCTTAATCCTCTTAGAGCATCCACATCAATGCAATTGCACATGCAATTGCATTTTTGCTCTTTATTGTTATCTCAATTTTTTTGCAATCCAACTCATATTACTTTCATTGCACTACATCAATGCAATTATCTTGCAATTGCAATTATTTTTTTAATTTACTTTCATAAAACATAAACACTCAAATAACAAAATTAATGAATAATTTAATAATAAAAAAATGACACGGCTTGCATCTCATAATTGCATTATATGCAAGCTTGCATAGATGCAATTGCCATCTATATCAATGCAATTGCATAATGCAATTGCAAATGAATATCATGTAATAATGCAATTCTAATTGAGATACTCGTAGGATTTGGAATTCTTACGTAGGCTAAGCAGCCCCACGTTCTTTAATAGGACAAATTAGGTGGTCTATTCTTCAAAATCTCGTAGGGTGATTCTTTTCTATTAGTTTTTGGAAGATGATTAAGCACGTGGCAAACCGTCAACAAAATATCACCCCACCAAGAAGATGCAACTACAGAATTGAGCATAATAGCCACAGCCAATTCTATATATCTCATGTTTTTTCGCTCAGCTTTACCATTCATTTCTGGTGAGTATGGTGTCGTGGTTTCATGAATGATACCGTGTGAGCTATAGAATTCCTTGAAGGGATTAGAGTCGTACTCTGATCCTCAATCACTCTTAAGTCGTTCTATTTTTCTGTTGCACTGATTTTCAAATACAACCACAAAAATACCTTGAACATATCAAGGACCTCACTTTTGTTTTCATCAAATAAACAAAGGAATGATCAGAGTAATCATCTATGAAAGTGATAAAGTATCTCTTGCCAAACCTAGTTAACGTCCCATCTAGTTCAAAAATATCAGAATGAATCAGATCTAGGGGTTATAATTCTCTACTCATAGATTTATGGGGCATTTTCGTTATCTTAGCTTGGCTACAGAAATCACATTTATCATATTCATTCACTAAAGGTTTAGAGATGTGTCCTAAGTTGTTCAAATTCTTCATAATTCGTGTGTTCACATGACAAAGACGAGCATGCCAACTATTAAAATCACACAGTATGTAAACTGAAGAATTCATCTTATTGCTTTCAACATTTAACTTTAACATCCCATCACAAGCATAACCCTTTCCCACAAAAGCCCAATTCTTAATAAGGGTATAGAAGTCTGTCCCAATAGTTTGAGTAAACCCAGACTTATTCAAAAGATAACCCGAAACAAGATTCTTCGTTATCTCCAGAGTGTGCAAGACGTCCTTCAAAGTCATCGTATTTCCAGAGCTAAAGCTTAGCTCCATATCCCCAGAACCAACTACTATATGGTGTGGGACGTCCTTCAGAGTGTGTAAGACGTCCTTCAAATTATTAAATACTAATTCATAAGTAACTAATATATATATCTTAAAACTATATGGGGTTTAACATATGATGATAGTTTAAAGCTACTATAATTGTAAAAACTCAAATCTTTTAAATATTATTTATGCTTTTGATTAAATAAAACACTTCATGTCTCAAACATTCAATGATTTCTCAGCTCACTTGAAATATTGTTGATAACATCCAAATTGGTGTTATTTATACCTCATATCTAGGTTCTTGTTGAGTCATTTTATGTGCATAATGATTCATATATTGTCGAATATAGACCTATTTCGTTCCTTTCAGATCATATCGTCATATTAGGGTGTATTAGATAATACATGTGAAGTAGGTACCAAAAAGGTCACAAGTGTAGCAAGGATGGGAAAAGCTAAAGATCATGGCTAGGAACCGGAAAATCATGGTCGAGCAAAGAGGGCGTGAAGATAAAGCTGAGATCGTGAGTTAAGGAGCAAAGTTTGCGCCCTCGATCTTTGGCACTTCAGGCGCGAAATTTAGAAGAGGCCAGCACGGGAGAAGCAGAGAGTTTTGATCATCGCTTTGCAGCCTCTATCTTCCTATCCTGCAAGAAATATAGCGGTCGTGACATTGATCGCGACTGTAAATTTGGCCCGTGATCTCCATCTTGGACAAAGGATGAAACGAATGCAGATGAAGATCATGACCTTAGGCACCAAGTTCCCGGCTGCAAACTTGACGAGCATGACCGTGAACTTTTCCGATTCCAGAAACTCTATAAATAGGAGACCCTTTTCTACTTGCAAAGGGAGCATATTTTGAATGAAGTTTCTAGTTTTTGAGAAATAAAGTAGAGAGAGAAACCGAAGGAAGGAGAAGAAGGATGAGCTAGAAGGAAGGAGCCATCTCTCCCATCAAGATTTCTTCTATTTCTTCCATGATTCTTCTTCCCTCCTTTATTTCTTCCATGTTTCTTCTTCCCTTCTCTAAGGTACTAGGGGTTAAAATCCTCAAACCCTAAATTAGGTTTATAATGTAGATGAATGATTTATGTTAGAGTTTATGAATTGATGTGTATGTCTACTGATTTTATTGCTCATGTATGCTAAATTGTGTTTGGGTAAGTCGCCCTAACCTTCTCTACTGGCCTATGATGAGCTACCGCATTGGATAGGAGTTTTAGAGTTAGACGGGTAGCGCCAACTGGCAGATTAAGGATAGATGAATTATTTTAGGGTCTTATAGTGGACGTGGCGAACGAACCCTACTAAAAAACACATTGCTAGGACGAAGCTTTAGAGGTTCGCAAGCTCACAGATCCGACTCTTCAGTGTGCACGATAGGTAGTACCTATTGGAATGAGCTAGTGTTAGAAACAAAGTTTCTAACGGGTTTGGGATTAGGGAAATTAGCTAGATCAATTAGGGATTGACCAAACTAGGGATTGGGAATAGGGGAATTTAGGAAGAAGAAGGGGGGAAAGGGGTCGGCTGCCGAGCATCAGAGGAAGAAGAGAGGAGAGGGGGGTTCGGCGCAGGAGGGAAAGAGAGAGACGGAGAGTAGTTTAGGTTTTCTGTAATTGATTTCTTAATTCCAAAATAACACCCTACTGCAGAATATATAATCCTCCAATTCTCTAACTCCTACCCAAATAATAAAATGTAACAATCGACTCCCTGCCTATTGCTAAATACCCCAAATAATCCCCCAATTATCAAAGACCGACAATAATATGAAATAACAAAAAGCTGCAAATTATTTGTTTCTAACATCCCTGCCTTCTTGGGAAGCAACCTTGTCCTCAAGGTTGAAGCTTCTCTTGCTCCGCTCCTGAATCCTCTGCAACTTCATCCTCTGCCTCGTCTTCCCATCGCCCCACCAGAAACATCAAGTCAGGCTTCCCGCATTTGTGACCGAAGGTAAACCGCTCGTCGCAGTTAAAACATTTCCCTTCTCGCCTCTTCTGCTCGATCTCAGCAAGAGATAGCCTAGTAAATCCCTTGGGCGGTGCCCTAGGTCCTGCTCGAATGGCCGCGGAGGGTGGACCAGCCGTCGCACCCCCTCCCGTGCTCGGACCCGCCGCGGATGCCCCTGCCTAGCTGCTCGGCCCGCTACCACTTCCTCCTCCGCTCGGCTTCTGATAACGGCCTATCACTCCCCGCCAGCTGGCTAGATCCTCCTCCTTATTACCTGCAAGACGGAAAACAGCTTGAAGTGAATCGGGCTCAAATACCCGGACCGCCGCTGCAATCTCCGGACGGAGTCCCGCCATGCATAGGCCCACCAATGTCTCCTCCAGAACGCCCTTGCATTGGTTACCCAATTTAAAGAACTCAGCCCTATACTCTGCCACCGTCCCTGTCTGACGCAGCTTAGCCAACTGCTCTGGAGCCCATCCTTCCGACTTGCCGAACTGATACATCAACTCCTCCTTAAACATAGGCCAGGTGATTGGCGTACGAGCTTCAGCATAGATCCGCTCCATCCACTCCCACCACTGCAGTGCATCCCCCTCCAAGTAGAAGGACGCCAGCTGAGCCTTCCGTTCTTCTCTAGTGGGATGGTTCTTGAACCATCGCTCCGCGGAGTATATCCACAGACCTGCATCCTCACGACCATTGAATTTTGGAAACTCAATAGTAGGGGGTTTAGCCCTAAACACCATGTCATCTTCGTCCTCACCTCCCCGGGGGTAACCAGCGTGCCTTCCATAGATTTGGGCCCCACTGTGATAGTGCTGCGAGAATCGCGGTTCCCCTTCATATCCCCAGTCATCTTCTTCCTCCTCCTGATATCTCATTCTTCGGCCTAACTCATTTTTCTGCCTTTGATCACCTGTTCCCGCCCTCATTGGTTCCTTGCCGGTGCCTCGTTGATTCACAAAAGGAGGGTGGTTGCCGCTGTATTCGTCGAACTGGCCTTGGAGAGCTGGGTAACCCCTACTGCCTGCCCAACCTGCGCGTCCAGCCTGCTGTCCCGGTTCGACCAGGATTCTGCCCGGTCCGTTTCGACCGGGTCCGGTCCGCCCGGGTTCGGTCCGCCCACTAGGGGCCCTGCTCGGCCCAGGTCGCCCCGACCCGAAGGACTCCGGCCCATGGCGCTCGGCCGCCCCAGCTCCCAGCCGCGGCCCGCCTCTCGCCGTCCTCCACCCGGCCCGCCTTCCAGCCCGGCTCGGCCCACCTGACTGCTTTCGTCCCTTCTATAATCCGCCCCAGGCCCATACAACTTGTTAGGCCATGGCCCATGATCAAACTCCTGCTCCAGGTCCACCAACTCTTCCCCGTCCAGGCCCGCTTGCAGCTCCGGTTTCACGTACTCGGCCATCTTGGCCTTGCCACGCGCGCGCGCCACCTCCTGGGCCGTTGGGATTGGTAACAGCCCATCCTTGCTTGTCGGGCCGAAGGAGACTTGGCCCGCACGCGAGATGGGTGGCCGGTTAGGGTTGGCCGCCGCCGCCGCTGCTGATCCCTTCTTCTCGCCCGATCCGTCCGCCTCCTTGTCCGCCGTGGTCCGCGCAGCAGCCTGGCCTCCGAGCGCCGCTGCCGAGGCGGAGCCCTCCCCCGGCGCCTCTCTCTCCACCTGCGGCTGCCCGCCGCCGCCAGCTCCAGCCCCGCCTTTCTTCCAAGCTTCCGTCAGGCTGCTCACTTGCCCCTGTAGCGCCTCCACCGCCGCCAACAACGTGTCAAGGGTGCGGTCATGATCCCTGGCCTTCACCTGCAGCCCATTCAACTCCTCCTCCACCCACGCTTGCCTCTCTGTTTGTGTCTCCACGACGTTCCTCAGCTCCTCGATCTCCGTAAGATCCTCCACCGCCCCGTCGAACCCTCCGTCACCTGCATCGGCGCCTTTCTCAGCCGCCTGAGCCGCCTTCTCTGCCGCTTTCATGGACTTCGTTGTTACCATCGTGATCTTCCCTGGTTCAAGAGCTCAAAAGAACTCACTCTCGAGCCAGGCTCTGATACCAGATGTTAGAAACAAAGTTTCTAACGGGTTTGGGATTAGGGAAATTAGCTAGTTCAATTAGGGATTGACCAAACTAGGGATTGGGAATAGGGGAATTTAGGAAGAAGAAGGGGGAAAGGGGTCGGCTGCCGAGCAGCAGAGGAAGAAGAGAGGAGAGGGGGGTTCGGCGCAGGAGGGAAAGAGAGTGAGGGAGAGTAGTTTAGGTTTTCTGTAATTGATTGCTTAATTCCAAAATAACACCCTACTGCAGAATATATAATCCGCCAATTCTCTAACTCCTACCCAAATAATAAAATGTAACAATCGACTCCCTGCCTATTGCTAAATACCCCAAATAATCCCCCAATTATCAAAGACCGACAATAATACGAAATAACAAAAAGCTGCAAATTATTTGTTTCTAATAGCTAGATGCTTATGCCCCAGATACGAGAGCCTTGACTGAGGTGACAATGGGTCTCGATAGGGTGTACTTGGAGGCGTGTGATAAGCACAAAATCCCATGGAAAAGAGCTCATGCACCATATCCGATAAACCCAACATAGATGATCATTTGCATGTTAGACCTAAGCTAGGGCGAGGGAGTTAACCCAAAGAACCTTCTTTTATCCCTGGTTTCTTCTACCAGTAGGCTTCAATTGAATCCTCCAAACCAAACCCAAAACTGGTATGTTAGATAACAATAGAGCGGGAAGTAGGCTAGGATATCAAAATTCGTGAAATACAACCTTGGTCACCACTATATAACAACGCCGTTTCGAGCTAAACTTGGATTCGAATGGAGAAGTTATTTAGATCACCAATATTTTTATTTATGAGGTTGTAGTTGGTAATCTAATCGTTCATTGAAAAATTCAATTGATATAGTTTCTTTTTATGGGCAGGAACAATAAGAAAAGTGAGATTAAAAGACGAAAGAGAGTTGGTCTTTGACAAATTAAAATTTAAAAATAATGATAAATTATATTTGCATATCTAAAACCTTGACATTTGTGACAATATAATCATTTTGATATAGAGAGAATATGGTCATCTTTACTACTTTCGTCGAACGAATCTTTTTCCATGAGAAACATTAATACTAGGGGGTGTACATGAGCGGGCAGTTTGGGTTTAACTATTTTAATCAACCGATCCATAACCTACGGTTTTGAAAATACTAAATACAAACCCACCCAACAAAATTAAAACCCTACGGTTTGTATATAATTGGGTTGGGTCAGGTTGGCGATACTTTTAAGTAAAAACCCAACCCAACAAAAAATAATTATTCTACACAAAAAAATATTATATAACTAACTAAAATTTCAAACAAATAAACCGACGTGAAAAGCATCAAAATGTATAAATGTTGTTTGCATTTTGATAAAATGAAATTTGCTTCAACATATATCTAGTTTTTTCACAAACATTTGCCGAAATAGGCTAAAGAGGATATAAATGAACACATTCATAATATATTATTCTCTTAAAATTGTATACAAGAAAAAGAATTATGTGAATCATAGCCAATATTAAATTTACGTCTATATTTAAGTGGAAGAATGCATAGGTTGCGTGAATCACAAATATGCTTATAAGACACATTTTTATTTTTATTTTTATAAAACACTCATACTAATAGTTCGGACAAGGGTTGGGTCGGGTTCTACGGGGTATGGAACCCAAAATCCAAACCCAACCCAAAAGAGACGGGTTGTGCAAAAGAAAACCGTCATCTAACCTTAAACTTTAATTTTAACGATAAATACGGGTGGGTTGGTTTGCGGGTCACTTTGTTCACCCCTAATTAATATCGTTAAATGTGTCATTAGAAACATGAACACTATGTTCATGAAGGAAGGGAGGAAAAGGAGGGGAGGGTAGGAAAATTTGGAGGGGAGGTTAAGTTTGGAAGGGAGGGAAATTAGAGGGAATTGGAAAGAAAATGTTGTTTAATGGAGGAAAGTGGAAGGGAAAGTGGGAGGGAAAAAGTAGATTGGGAATTGTGATATGTATTATATTTTATTGATGATAGAATAGTTAAATAATTTAATTATGTGTTTATACTATTTACATTAATTATGTAATGTGGATCAAATTTGTTCACCCTAAAATACGTACGGGAGCCATCAAATAAATGGAAAAAAATAAAATTAATTGACAATAATACGAATATGAAAGTTTTAAACAGATAAAATATGTACTGATACATATACGTGTATTACAAGCAATATTTACTAACTATGCTTCTCAAAAACATATTAACTCGTTTATCTCACTAATTAAACTCATTGGCTAACTAATTATCTCACTAATTAATATATTCATATTCTTAATCTTACAAACCCATCATAAACCACTTACCAAAAAAAAGTGTCACTTGAGAGAATTGTGGAGAAGCCACGCCACTGAATTTGGGAAAGTAAAACAAAAGGAAATTTTGAGAAAGAAAAAAAGAAAAGGATCCGAAAAAATGAAACCACAGTTCCCACCCAGCTTTCTCTCCGAAATGGAGGGTAGCCTCCTACAGTACACTTTCCCTATATTTTCTTTCCTCGGTTACTGTTGTAAAGCTTAAAAAACAAGGGAAAACATCTTGGTTCCTGTGCTTTCCCTTACACTTTTCCTTTCCTCCCACTTTCCATCCTAAATGAACATAGTGGAAGGGCAAGTTGAGGTGGAGTCCACTTCAACTTCCATGATAGATGCATATTGACATGTCACACCACCGTCGGACACATCAAATTACTAAATAAAATATTTATTTGTTGTTTGTTTTTATTTGTGTTTTGCTTTGTTCTTCTCTTCCTTTTACAAATGAAAACCTGACACGCTAAAACACAACACCAAACAATGGCCAAGTGTAACCAATGAAAGGGACTGCAGTATAGGCAAGTTTAATTATCAACCCGGGGTCTAGATCTACTGCTTACTCCGTGATTCTCTATTATCTAGCAAACTAGTTCGAGTGATTGTTGTGAAAAGTAAAAGCAACAAGAAAGCAGTAAATTGTTCGGGTTTCTAAAGCAGGCAAGAGTCACTCGGGATTGAATCCCCCTAGCCCCTTAGTTAGGTTCAATTGCAATTCCCTGGGTTGATTTACTGTTGATTAGACTGCGGAAGATCCGACAGTAGCTTGGAATCTCTTAAGCTGACCAAGCCCTCTCAGTCTAACTACCCGGCAGACGACTAGTCTTCACCGGGATAGAAAGCTGAGGCTATGAACACAGAACTCCACTACTGGCGTCAAGAACACCAGTACAAAGCAGTAAACTGGCTAACTCTCGTATAGCCAATCTCCTACTATCGAATGAAGAGGCTCTAACAACCTAATCAGATTCTATCTATCTCAGGTTGAAGCAGAAATTGAGACAAGCTGATCAGACTCAAATCAATTCATGAAACATGCGTCATTCGATTAAAATCAAGCAGTAATATCATTCCAAGTCATTACAATCAAATCCCTAACACAAGGAACTAGGGTTCTTCATACCCAAGTGAGAGAAGGGTTCTACTCCATAGAGAGAGAAGAGAAAACAAGAATCGGATTAGTCATACTCATAACGATGAGGATAATCTGCTCCGGGACGATGATTTTCACTCCTATGACGATCTCCAGGCTCGATTCGATGAAATCCAGCTCTAGGACAGCTTCTAGGATGTGTTCTTCGCACTTTCTCTCTCTAGGGCTCTGTTTTTGCTCTCAAAACACGATTCTCCCACTTTTGGCTCGAATTAGGCTTTAAAACCGACTTTCCCGAGTTGCACGGCCAGGTGCACGGCCGTGCACTACACAATTCTGGCCGTGCACCCTCAAAACGCGCCGTTTCATTTGTTGGGTCTTCGTCCATCTTGCACGGCCAGGCGCACGGCCGTGCAAGCTTCAAGCCTGCCCGTGCATGGCCTCGACATGAGGTGCACGGCCAAATGGCTCAAGTGCACGGCCGTGCAGCCTCCTGGTCTGCCCGTGCACTCCCCAAATAGCTCGCCCTTCGTCCGTTCTTCGTCCAATCGACCCCAGACTCGCTCCTAAGCCTTCATTCACGTACTAGGACCTGAAATAACACAAACAAGCACAACCTAGCGTGAAATCGGCCTAAAACACGAGAATCAACACCCCAAACGGTGTAAGTATGAGGGTAAAAACATGTGTAAATGACGGTCTATCAAACTCCCCCACACTTAACCGTTTGCTTGTCCCCAAGCAAACCAAGTCAGACACTAAGTAAGCTTACATATTTCAATCAACCAACATTGGGGACAAGTCATAAAGGCACAAAACACGTGAATTGCACTGGTTCTCAAACATCAATACATGCACAACCTCAATAACAACCTGGACAACCACCACAAAGGACATTCGAGTGCAGCAAATCGAGTAAAGGAAGAGTCCCTCTTCTGTTCACTGGCCAACTTAGACTTGATTCAACCTCACGCAAAACAGTCAACTCATGCATCCAACTCAAGACATCAGAATAGAGACCGAGCAATCTAGGTCCTCACCGGGGTACAAGAGCATATAGAAAATGAAAATGAATCACTCACTCTCGACCAGTGGGGTCAGGACAATTTGATGCGAAAGATGCGCATGTTATTTCTCTCAATACCTATCATCTCTTCACCATGATGGCAGCCTCTAAATGCTAGAGTTCACATATGGGGTGTCACCACTAACTAATCAGGAGGTCTTAGACACAGGTTCAAATGACTGGCTAGGATCTTGGACATGGGGAAAAAGCCTTTTAGGTGGTGGAAGTATTCATAGCAAAAGGTTCCACATTTCCCAAACACACAAACACAGTCAACAACCCGGTATTTTCTTTCTGCTATCCTGCATTACTCAATATCTTAAGAGCACAAGAGCGAAGGAGGCATAAACATCAGCATTTCCAAGCCAGACTGCTAAGAAACACTACTTACTGGGCATTATTCAGAGTTTTGGTAGTGGCTCTCTTTTGCTTTCAATTTTTTCTTTGTTTTTCTTTTATTTTTCTTTTCATTTCTTAAGAGAGCCACCACTTCTGCATAAATTTCAAACACCTGCCCAGCTTTTAAGCACTACCTCCAACACTCACATAGACTTAAGCAGAAACAGCAGAGAATATGTAAAAACCACTCTGTGGAACCTTCTAAAAGATGCAACAAGGGTGATTTTTTTCATTATAGACCAAAAGAAAGGATAACACACGGCTCAAAGGGGCTGACTAGGGGATATGACACATCAGGACAGTCAGTTTTGGGCGTGGGCTAATCCTATGCCCCCATCATCTTAGCTAGTGACAACGTGAATGCTACACATCATGGAAGAGGGATCTATCGCACAAGAAAGAAACGAGTAGGCTCAAATCTCACATGGCTACCTATATGCTCTATCTCACATTCTGATACCCTAAACTAGATGCATAAACGACTGTCAAGAACAAGTAATCAGATCAAGTCAGATCAAGTCACAGTTGGCAAGCAAACAGTTGAAAAACTGAACCTCTATATCGTTCTACTGCACATCTCAGTCCTCATCATAGGTTGTCCTAGTCGCAATATGATCAAACAGCAGTACTTGGAGCCCTCAAATCGTAAGATTCGGACAGTGGACTAGGCTCCAAGCACCATCATAAATATTCCAACCGATACAAAACATCCCCCCACACTTAAGCACGACATTGCCCTCAATGGAGCAGAGGGAAAGATAAGGGGAACGATGTTACCGGGTAAGAACACTGCTGGGGGACTGGAAGTGGACCAGTCAGCGAGAAGCGAACGGGGAAGTGGTCAATACTGCACAAATCGAACATCAGAAACACTAGCACACTGGCGTTAGGGATAAGTGTTAGCCCAGACGGCTACATCAAACCAAAAAGGAAAAACCAAAAACAAAAAACAAACGACAAAAAGTTCAAGCTCCGCACACATGGAGCAAACACTCAAAAGTCTAAAAAAAAAAACAAACAAAAAAAAACAAAATGAGACGGGCAACGAGTACAGCCTACTCGTCGCCAAGATCGTCGAGATCGATGTCGTTCATGAACGCATCATCATCAGCAGCGCCAGCCGCACCGTCATGTGGAGGGGAGTCATCCCAGGGAGTCCTCCAGACAGGTGGCTCGCCCGGAACCAGCTGAAGCAGGTGCTGCTGAACCTCCTGCATGCGCCGGGAGCGGCGCTTCTCCCGCTCGATATGGGCGAGAGTCACGCCCTGCTGAGCCTGGATCGTGTCCAGCCTGTGCCGGTACTCGGCCTGATCTGCCGCGTACTGCTGCTGGAACTGCATCTGCTGGTCAAGGAGCAGCTGGTTCTGGATCCTCAGCTGCTCGAACTGCTGGGTGAAGTAGTCCTTGCCCTGGAAAGTGGAGCTGCCACCCCCAAAATGGAAGTCAGTCTGTGGGGGATCATCAGCAGCATCCGCAGCAGCATCCACAGCAGCATCCACCTCATCGGGGTCCACCTCCTCGTCAGCCTCCTCGTCAGCCTCCTCCTCGGGCTCCGCGGGGATAGGGGGCTCCGGAAATCCCTTGACCCACTGAACACCGTTCCTCTCCCGCAACAGCAGCATCTTCTTGATTGTCGCGCTGCCAAAGATGGGGGTCTCCCCCTCCTTGGTGCACCCCTGCAGTGAGAGGCCGAAGAAGGTAACCAGGCGGGTGATGAGGGGGGCGCAGTGGAGGCTCTTCAGCTCTGTGGCCGTCTTCTCGAATGTCTTGGCCACCACCGAACCCAGGTGGAGAGGATGGCGGCGCTGGCGGATCGAATCGAGGAAGTACAGGGGCCTCTTCGTGATGTGGTCGGCGCTGTCATTTGCAGGAGTGTAAGACTTCGCCAGCAGGTGGTGGAGAAGTCGGTACTCGATCCGCAGGGTAGCTGCCTTCGTCCTTCCATACTTGAAAGGACGCGTCTGGCCAGGCTGAGCCAGGCTGGTGTACAGCCTCCTGAAGTCCACCTCCGGTGGCTCAGTAGCCTCGGTGACGTAGTCCCGACTGTCGTCGAGGTCGAGGTCGAGAGCCTCAGCCAGCTCGTGATAGCTCAAGGACCGGGGGACACCACCCAGCCTGAATTGGACGGCTGTACTGTCATGGTATCTGGTCGTGGAGTTGTGCTTGAAAGTGGTGTAGAACTCCCACACCGGCTCGTAGTAGACCGTCTCGCAGATCTGGAACAGACGGCGCCATGCAGTGTTGGCGACCACGGCGGAAATCTGCTCGTAGCAGTGCAGTTCCCGAAACTCCCGTTTGGACCAGCAATGGTGGGCGCCAAACGGGGTTTCCACGACTTTCTTGAAGCGCTCTCCGGTGGAGCCCCTCCTGAGATCCCGGATGAACGGGTGCTGGAAGTTAGGTTGTACCATTGCCCTGCAAAACAACAACCCAAAGTGGAACCAAAAGAGCCAAAGAAAAGGTCAAGCCCACCCCCACACTTAAGAACAGAAAGCAGCCGAACCATGGTTTCATCCATAGTCCGGGGGTCAAAAACTCGATAAATCAAGCATAATCTGGGTGGGGGTGCACATTCACAAGAAAGTAGGAAACTCAAGGTTCACATCCATAGCAAATACACCCACAAACTACATCATTAAGGGCCCCAACCGGTGGCCACAACATGGCATGGAAAACAGGCATTTCATCGAACACCTTGTGTGCACTATTAAGTGAAGCATGAAATTGGCCAAATTCTTGCACACAAGGGCTCAAACAAGCAAATGGGACATTGCCCAACATAATTCAATCACATCCCATGCATTCCCCTCAATCAATTTCACACAAATCACAGGATTCAATAAGATTCTCTAGCATACACCCTACACACTCAATTCTCCACAATTAACATAGTTAGGGACAAAATCAAACCTGGAGACTCAAGTAGAGGTGTAGGGGATGATGAGGGGAAGGCAAGGGAGTCGACGAAAGACCGAAAATCTGGCCGGAAATGCTCGTCAGAGCCTCGCCGGATTCTCGCCGGAAATCGCCTCCGGCGACAAAAATGTCGCCCAAACTCGCTCAAACTCGGGGGATAGGCCGCTTTGGGTGTAGAAAGAGTGGGTTTTGTGTTGGTTTGGTGAAAAAAGTACCCAAAGTGGCCGGAAAAATCAAAATAGGGAGGTTTGGCGCGGTTTTCCGGCGAGGGGGAGAGGTTTCCGGCGAGAAAATTTGGGATTCTGACCACAATGGCCGTGCACGGCCATTTATAGAGCCCGTGCCTCGGCTGCACGGGCAGAGGCGCACGGCCGTGCACCTTGGCTTTTTGCCTGTGCAGGCCGACACGGCCTGGCCGAGGGTGTTGCACGGCCGTGCACAATGCACATTTGGCCGTGCAACTAGCGCCGAGAGCTCGCACGGCCAGGGGGTGGTACCCGCACGGTCGTGCGGGGCGATATGCTGCCCGTGCAAGGCGGCACGGCCTGGTCGAGGGTGCTGCACGGCCGTGCACAACGCGCTTTTGGCCGTGCACTCCTGGCCGAGAGCTCGCACGGCCAGGCCAGGCTAGGTGCACGGCCGTGCAAGTTGATTTTCTGGCCGTGCACCTTGCTGGGGTCCCGAAATCAACCTGTTTTCACTCAAAAACGACACGTAACTCCGGATCAACGTCTCAAGACTCAAAAACACACAAAGTCAAAGGAAAAAGAGTAAGAAAATGCAAACCTCGGTGGGGTTGCCTCCCCACAAGCGCTTCTTTACCGTCTTTTAGCTGGACGCCAGTAGAGGAACTAAGGGTCCTCGAGCTTGATCAGCAGCTCTGCGCGCTCGACAGCACCTCCCAAGTACAACTTTAGGAGGTGGCCATTCACCTTGAATGGCTCGGTTTGAGCATTGCTGATCTCCACCGCACCATGCGGGAAAACTTGGGTCACCGTGAAAGGACCCGACCACCTAGAACGGAGCTTGCCCGGAAAGAGTTTCAGGCGTGCATTAAAGAGCAGAACACGATCACCAGCCTGAAACTCCTTCGGGCCCCTCAACCTAGCGTCGTGAAGATGCTTGGTGCGCTCTTTGTAGAGCAGGGTGTTCTCGTAGGCGTGGGAACGCCACTCCTCCAACTCCAGCAGCTGCAGCTTACGTTCTGAACCTGCAACACTCAAATTCCATGTTTAGCAGCTTAATGGCCCAGAAGGCCTTGTGCTCTAGCTCTACCGGCAAATGGCACGCCTTCCCATAGACAAGTCTATAGGGAGAAGTGCCAATCGGGTTCTTATAGGCAGTCCTATACGCCCAGAGAGCATCATCGAGCTTGGTGGACCAATCCTTGCGGGACTGATCCACCGTCTTTTCAATTATACGTTTTAACTCCCGGTTCGTCAGCTCGGCCTGCCCATTTGACTGGGGGTGATAGGTCACCGACACCTGATGCTTAACGCCATAGCGAGAGAGGAGTTTAGTGAATTGCCCCTGAAAATGGGTTCCTCTATCACTAATAATGGCGCGAGGTGTCCCGAACCGGGAGAACAGCTGCTTCAGAAATGAGCAGACCCGTCTTGCATCATTGGTGGGCATGGCTTGAGCTTCTGCCCACCTCGAGACGTAGTCCACTGCAACCAAAATGTACAGATTGCCAAAAGATGGAGGGAATGGGCCCATGAAATCGATACCCCAAACATAAAAAATTTCACAAATAACAGATATATGTTGGGGCATCTCATCCCGGGCAGAAATGTTACCTGACCTTTGGCAGCGGTCGCACTGGCGTGCGAAGGTGTCTGCATCCCTGAAGAGCGAGGGCCAATAGAAGCCCGACTGTAGCACCTTCCGCGCCGTGCGGGTTCCTCCATGATGACCGCCAGTAGGTCCTTCGTGACAGTGAGACAGGATGTCTCCCATCTCATGCTCCATGACACAGCGCCGGATCACGCCATCTGCTCCGATTCTGAAGAGGTAAGGATCCTCCCAGAAGTAGTGCTTCATATCGGAGAAGAACTTGCGCTTCGCATGAGTAGCCATCCCCTTGGGTAACTGCTTGCCCACCAGATAATTGGCAAAGTCAGAATACCAAGGGGTAACGCTGTCCACCAGGGTCATCGCCAGCAATCGCTCACCCGGGAAGGAGTCGTCGATCTCTTCCTCGAAGTTGTCCACCGGAGGGGCTTCCAACCGCGAAAGATGATCTGCAGCAACATTCTCGGCTCCCTTCTTGTCCCGGATCTCGATATCAAACTCCTGCAGCAGCAGGATCCAGCGGATGAGCCGAGGCTTGGCATCAGCCTTGCTCATCAGATAACGAATCGCCGAGTGGTCAGTGTAAACCACCACATGAGAGAGCACCAGATAGGGTCGGAACTTGTCAAATGCATACACCACAGCGAGGATCTCCTTCTCTGTGGTGGTGTAGTTCTCCTGTGCATCGTTCAAGGTCTTCGACGCGTAGTAGATGGGCTGGAAGTGTTTCTCGCGTCTCTGACCCAGAATTGCTCCGACTGCATAGTCACTCGCATCGCACATCAGCTCAAATGGAAGAGACCAGTCAGGAGTCACCATGATAGGGGCATGGGTAAGCTTCTCCTTCAGAGTCTCAAATGCAGCTGTGCACTCTGGAGTGAACTGGAATGGTGCATCCTTCTCCAGCAGCTTGGTCAACGGCAGGGCAATCTTCGAGAAGTCTTTGATGAAGCGCCGGTAAAAGCCTGCATGACCCAGAAAGCTGCGAATCCCCTTCACAGAAACGGGAGGAGGTAGCTGACAGATCGTCTCAATCTTCGCGCGATCTACCTCAATCCCCTTCTTGGAGATCTTGTGCCCAAGCACGATACCCTCACGAACCATGAAATGGCACTTCTCCCAGCTGAGTGCCAGATTCGTCTCCTTGCACCTCTTCAGAACGAGTTCCAGGTTATGGAGACAATGAGTGAAGGAATCTCCATAAACCGAGAAATCATCCATGAAGACTTTCATGATCTCTCCAACCAGTCGGTCAAAGATAGCCAGCATGCATCTCTGGAAGGTCGCCGGTGCGTTACACAGCCCAAATGGAATCCTCCGGTAAGCAAAAGTGCCGAAGGGGCAAGTGAATGTGGTCTTCTCCTGATCCTCCAGTGCAATAGGAATCTGGAAGTACCCAGACATGCCATCCAGGAAGCAATAAAACTCATGGCCCGCCAACCTCTCCAGCATCTGGTCAATGAAAGGTAGGGGAAAATGATCTTTCCTGGTGGCGTCGTTCAGGCGCCGGTAATCGATGCAGACTCTCCAGCCGGTCACGGTCCGCATCGGGATCAACTCCTTCTTCTCGTTCGGGACCACAGTCATCCCGCCTTTCTTCGGGACCACCTGAGTGGGGCTGACCCACTTGCTATCAGATATAGCAAAGATGATCCCTGCATCCATGAGCTTCACGATCTCTGCCCGGACCACTGCCTCCAAGTTAGGAGACAATCTCCTCTGCGGCTGTCTGACTGGCTTAACCTCATCCTCCATCAAGATTCTGTGAGAGCAGAAGGATGGGCTAATGCCTCTGATGTCAGTGATCTTCCATGCCATACCAGCCTGCTCTTCTGCTCGGGGGTCAGATCCGAGCTAATAATAACCGGGAGCTTATTCCCCTCCCGGAGAAATGCATACTCCAGATGAGATGGGAGGGGTTTAAGCTCCAACTCTGGTGGCTCCTCCAATGATGTAGCGAGCCGGGGCGAGATGAGAATCGGCTTGAATGGCAGCTCTCGCCCCTCGCTCGCAGCCTCGTCCAGCTCCGCAAGCTGCTCCGCCAGCTGCATATCCTGTGATGCCTGTTCCCCTAGCAAAAGACAACGCTTAAGGAAATCATCAGTACCCGCACTCGTGATGGCAAGTGCGGTCTCAAAATCAGCAACAACATCACAGTAATCAAGATCATCATGGAGCTGGGGGTGTTTCATATTATCAGAAACAGAGAAGGTGATTTGTTCACCCCCAGCTCTCAAAATCAGCTTTCCATCATTAACATCAATCAGTGCCTTGGCGGTGGCGAGAAAAGGTCTACCCAGTATCAATGGCACATCAACATCCTCATTTATGTCCAAAATCACAAAATCAACAGGATATGAAAATGGCCCTACTGCGACTATCAAGTCCTCTGCTATACCCCTAGGATGCACAATAGATCTATCAGCAAGCTGGATGCTCATCCTAGTATTACTGGGTTCACCTAGGCCTAGCTTCTTAAACAGTGAATATGGCATGACATTAATGCTAGCGCCTAAATCCGCCAAGGACTTCCCTACATGCAAACTGCCAATCATGCAAGGGATAGTGAAACTCCCTGGATCTTTTCGCTTCTCTGGTAGTTTGTTCTGCAGGATGGCAGAACACTCCTCGTTTAGCATCACCGTAGACAGCTCCCCAAGCTTCCTCTTGTTGGTGAGGAGATCCTTCATGAACTTGGCATACTTGGGCATCTTCGATAATGCCTCCACGAAGGGCATGCTAATATTCACCTGCTTCAGCATTGCCATGAATTTGGCAAACTCAGTCTCCAGTCGGTCTTTGTGCAACCGAGTAGGAAAGGGAAGCTGTGGTACATACTCCTTCACCACTGGTTGCGGTTTAGGAGCAGGCACCTCAACCTCCTTCTCCATTTCTTCCTGATTAGCTGGAAGTGCTGAAGCAGGGGTCTCTTTCTCCGCTGCCCGAACAGGTGAATCGGCAGTCACCTTGCCACTCCTGGTTGTGATGGCACTGCGGTTTTCATCCTGGTTCTGCGGGTGAGGGATGGTCTGACCAGACAAGGTACCTGGAGTCCTCCGAGCAACAGCCTGGGCAACACCACCAAGCTGGGTCTGTATATCTCGCAGCACAGCCTGCGTGTTTCTCTGACCAGCTTCAAGCTCCAAGAACTTGCCAGAAGCTTTCTCCATGAACTGCTTCATGTTATTGAATTTACTCGCACTGGAGGAGGCCAGAGAACCCACCAGATCTCTCAGTTCCGCCATCGGGTCAACCTGTGCTGGGGCTGCCCCTGCCTGTGGAAATGGTCGTGCCTGCGACTGAGGTGGAACTGGCCCCTGTCTGGGCTGGTAGAGTGGCTGCTGCTGCTGCTGAAATTGCCCCTGTCTGGGCTGGTATGGAGGCCTCTGGAAACCGGGAGGTCCCTGGGGAGCTGGTGGTCTGGGATTTGGCCCAGCCCAAGAAAAGTTAGGATGCTGGCGCCACCCCTCATTATAGGTGTTGCTGTAGGGGTCAAAGCGCCTGGCATTCCCGATGAAATCCACCTGCTCCTGGGGAGTGGACGACTCCCTCATAGCCTGACAGTCCTCCACGGTGTGATGAGAGCTCTCACACCACTGGCAGTGCATCGCCTGCGGCTGTCCGGTACCTGCAATCAAACCAGAACGATCGATAGCTGAAACCAGCTTCGATACCACCTGCACCAGATCAGATGACTGGGTGCCCACAGCATGCACACCCCTTCCAGGGGCTCGTCTCGATCTCCTGGCAGTGCCCCAGTCATAACCGTTCTCCGCCATCTCCTCAAAGAGTTGATTCAGTTGTGGCGGGGTTTTGGTCAGCATGTTCCCGCCACAAACCGAATCGATCAGCTGCTTGTCCTCCGGGAAGAGGGCGTGATAGAAGGTGCCCACCTTGAACGCATCATTGAAACCATGGTTGGGACACCTGAGAAAGAGGCTGGTGTACCTCTCCCAAGCATCCCGAATGGTCTCATCCTCATCCTGAGAAAAGTGTGTAATCTGCTTCTGGAGATCAGCTGTCTTGGATGGAGGATGGTAGCGGGTGAGGAACTTGTCCGCCAGGTTGGCGAACGTGGTGATGGAGCCCGGAGGTCGAGTGTCTAGCCACTCCTTGGCCTACCCCTCCAGAGTGAATGGGAAGTACCTCAGCTGGATGGCATCTGCTGGTACCCCATTGATCTTGATTCCATCGATGAGCTCGTGGAATCGCCTGAGATGTGATCGAGGGCACTCTCCCTCCTTACCACGGAACACTACTGAACCGCGCAGCATGGTGATCACGGAGGTGCTCACCTCAAAGTTGTTGGCTGGGACCTGAGGGTGTTGAATAGGTGACCTCATGTCCGCAGCCCTAGCGGTCCAGTAGGATCCCATGGTCTGCTCCCCGGGGATCACATTGTTGTTCTGCGGATCACCCATCTCGCCTTCTTCTTCTTCTCCGATCTGTAGCTGTGACAGCGCCTTCTCCGCAGCCAGTCGCGCCTTTAGAACCCGCTTGGAGTTCCTGCAGGTTCGTTCAAGCTCCTGGTCAAGTGGTAGTAGATCTCCCGACTGGCTACGGGTCATGCACTACCTGCACACACTCAGAAGAAACAACCCGTGAAGGCACACAGGTGGAAAAGAAAAATGCAATAAAGAAAAAGCTAGAGTAACAAATTATCACGTTTCCCCAATAACCTAGAGGCTCCCCGGCAACGGCGCCAAAAACTTGACACGCTAAAACACAACACCAAACAATGGCCAAGTGTAACCAATGAAAGGGACTGCAGTATAGGCAAGTTTAATTATCAACCCGGGGTCTAGATCTACTGCTTACTCCGTGATTCTCTATTATCTAGCAAACTAGTTCGAGTGATTGTTGTGAAAAGTAAAAGCAACAAGAAAGCAGTAAATTGTTCGGGTTTCTAAAGCAGGCAAGAGTCACTCGGGATTGAATCCCCCTAGCCCCTTAGTTAGGTTCAATTGCAATTCCCTGGGTTGATTTACTGTTGATTAGACTGCAGAAGATCCGACAGTAGCTTGGAATCTCTTAAGCTGACCAAGCCCTCTCAGTCTAACTACCCGGCAGACGACTAGTCTTCACCGGGATAGAAAGCTGAGGCTATGAACACAGAACTCCACTACTGGCGTCAAGAACACCAGTACAAAGCAGTAAACTGGCTAACTCTCGTATAGCCAATCTCCTACTATCGAATGAAGAGGCTCTAACAACCTAATCAGATTCTATCTATCTCAGGTTGAAGCAGAAATTGAGACAAGCTGATCAGACTCAAATCAATTCATGAAACATGCGTCATTCGATTAAAATCAAGCAGTAATATCATTCCAAGTCATTACAATCAAATCCCTAACACAAGGAACTAGGGTTCTTCATACCCAAGTGAGAGAAGGGTTCTACTCCATAGAGAGAGAAGAGAAAACAAGAATCGGATTAGTCATACTCATAACGATGAGGATAATCTGCTCCGGGACGATGATTTTCACTCCTATGACGATCTCCAGGCTCGATTCGATGAAATCCAGCTCTAGGACAGCTTCTAGGATGTGTTCTTCGCACTTTCTCTCTCTAGGGCTCTGTTTTTGCTCTCAAAACACGATTCTCCCACTTTTGGCTCGAATTAGGCTTTAAAACCGACTTTCCCGAGTTGCACGGCCAGGTGCACGGCCGTGCACTACACAATTCTGGCCGTGCACCCTCAAAACGCGCCGTTTCATTTGTTGGGTCTTCGTCCATCTTGCACGGCCAGGCGCACGGCCGTGCAAGCTTCAAGCCTGCCCGTGCATGGCCTCGACATGAGGTGCACGGCCAAATGGCTCAAGTGCACGGCCGTGCAGCCTCCTGATCTGCCCGTGCACTCCCCAAACAGCTCGCCCTTCGTCCGTTCTTCGTCCAATCGACCCCAGACTCGCTCCTAAGCCTTCATTCACGTACTAGGACCTGAAATAACACAAACAAGCACAACCTAGCGTGAAATCGGCCTAAAACACGAGAATCAACACCCCAAACGGTGTAAGTATGAGGGTAAAAACATGTGTAAATGACGGTCTATCAAAACCTCTCACTATCTCCATAATCCTTAACCATCACCATTGTAGTCGCCTAAATTAAAATTGAAAAGAATTCTTGAATCCAACGAAACCATCTTGTTATTTATATGTTCTAGTTCACTGGACAAACAAGTCTCTAAATCTTATCAATCAACACTTCTTTCTATCTTCCAAACGACATCTACTTCTTTTTTTCCACACACCAATCAAGTAGTCTCTCGAGCTTTTTTTGTAAAAGCAGTAAAAATTCACCCAATCAGCTTAAGTCAGAACTTTACTTTCGTTCCTCCAATTGAGCATTCTTTTGTAGAAATAAATGAGGTACAATAACTAAATAGACATTCTTAGAATCGCTCTTAGGTCATAAAATTTGAAATGGGGGTTGCAGTTTTCTCATCCCACTTTAAAGTAATGGATTTTGTTTAATTAATTAAATTACAACAACTACTATATAATTTAGTTGGTTACGTGTTCTTTCTTCATTTGAGTGATATAGATTCAAATTCTAGTAATACATTTTTTAATATGTAAACAAACGGGGTACAATTACTAAAGGGCGTTCTTAGAATCGGTCGCATGTCACAAAATTTAAAACCGAGTGTTGTAGTTTTCTCGTTCGACTTTCATGTAATGTGTTTGGGTTTTGTTTAATTTGAAACCTTTCTTCTCCTTCGCATTTTCGTCACACTCCCTAATCCTTTGCTCGGAGAACAGAGGGAAGGGTAAAACGTAAAAGAGAATGGGAAAAGGAAGGGGGGAAAACCCATACTCTGTTTACGACCCCTGCCTCTCTGGTGCTCTCCGCCCCAGCCCCCACGTTCAGTTATGGCTGCTGTCGCCATCCAGAAGTTAAATACGGTGGTTTTCCGCTCATCTACTTCACCCATCCCCCTCTCCCTCCTTTTCCCTCGTCCTTTATAACTCTCTTAACCCTACCATTCTTTCTCTGCATAGGAATCCTTCGGCATCGCAGTCACTCACCCCAAAATCTCAGCTCTATATCAATCAATTCATTACCCCCACCAAAACCCACTTCTCAGTTCTCAACTTCTTCCCCTTTCCCCGCCTCTCCAATCCAGATCCAGCTCGAACGAACTCAATCAAGCTTCCTCCAATGGATCTCTGCTTCCTCGACAAGTTAAAAGACCAGCCTTTTTATCTCCTCCCTCTCTTAATCTTAGGTTCCCTCACCGCCCTCAAATTCTCCTTCGCCCTCCTCCAATGGGTATACGTTAATTTCCTCCGCCAGGGCAAGAACCTCAAGAAATACGGCTCGTGGGCGGTGGTTACCGGAGCTACTGACGGGATCGGCAAGGGATTTGCTTTCCAGCTTGCTCGCAAAGGAATCAATCTAGTAATCGTCGGCCGGAACCCCGACAAGCTGAAAGAAGTCTCCGATTCGATTACCGCCAAGTATGGTAAAGTTGAAGTCAAAACGGTGGTGGTCGATTTCAGTGGGGATATCGACAGCGGGGTGACGAGGATCAAGGAGACGATTGAAGGGCTTGATGTCGGAGTTTTGATTAATAACGTTGGCGTTTCGTATCCATACGCGAGATTCTTCCACGAGGTGGACGCGGAGCTGCTGAGGAATTTGATTAAGGTGAATGTGGAAGGGACGACTAAAGTGACTCAGGCGGTTTTGCCTGTGATGTTGAAAAGAAAGAAGGGCGCCATAGTCAACATTGGATCTGGTGCTGCCATTGTGATCCCTTCGGATCCTCTCTATGCTGTTTATGCTGCTACTAAAGCGTAAGCTTTGAGCTTCTTTTTGGTGGTTTTGATTGATGTCCCAAGAGTTTTTTGTGAGATTGACTTGTGCTGATTTGTTTGTTTTGGGGGGGTCTCAGGTACATTGATCAGTTCTCGAGATGCCTTTATGTTGAGTACAAGAAGAGTGGGATTGATGTGCAATGCCAGGTATTACCATCATCGAATTCTCGAACTTGGAACTTTAGGGATTTAAGCTTTGCACGTTGCATAGTGCACATTGCACAAGTTTAAGTTTGGAACTTGAAGGGGTTGAATCGATTGCCTGCTTTATAAAGAGCTTAAGGAAGAATCATTATGATACATTTTCTTGCATGTTGAAGTGTTTAATATGCTACTGGGAGGTGCACGCGTAGATTAGGAGGAGGGAAACTGCAATCTGTGTTGATGATTAGGTGAAATGAGGGTTAGGAAGTATCTCTACGGTTCTTGTTTTGAGCACGAAACTGTTTAAAATGGTAATGAGAGGCTGAAATGGATTCTCTGTGGGGATTAAAGTGAAATGGAGTGCTTTCCTTGAGCTTCATGCCAACTTTAAGAGTGTTTTTTTCGAGAAGAAGTATAGGACTAATATAATCAACCCACTTCTCACTTTGTATGGATGATTTAGAAATGATGCAGCTTTTTCACATATCACAGCTCAAGAGCTGATTTCAGAGGGATTGCTTTGGTTACCTATGGACCACTTGATCCTTCATTCACATCATCATAATACCATTCCCAACTCGTACATTGTGAAGTTCATCACCTGGTTTCTCCGAAAATGAGATGAATAGACAATAGTCGAATACTAGCTCTCGAGCTGTGATATGTGATGTTATGTATGATATAAGCTCGTTCGCTGTACGTATGTTATGTTCAATTCAAACTTTATCGACTCATCCAGAGTTCCCGAAATGCAGGTTCCTTTATACGTGGCCACAAAGATGGCATCGATAAAGAGGTCCTCATTCTTCATTCCTTCGAACGAAGGTTACGCCAAGGCTGGACTGCGCTGGATAGGGTACGAGCCTCGTTGCACGCCTTACTGGCCTCACTCGTTTCTCTGGGCTCTGATAGGCGCCCTCCCAGAGTCAGCCGTGGATGCGTGGAGGCTGAAATTCTGCATGGGGATCCGCAAGAGAGGCCAGAAGAAAGACGCCATGAAGAAAGACGAGTAAAGGAAGCCATCTTTGCCCAAAAGAACACAGAGCTGTGTAATTGGGAAATTCTTTCTTCTCCTCAACATCATTTTCTTTGTTGGTGGTTGGTTAATTTTAGATGGGAAATTGATGTGTTGGTGTCGCATTGTTCATTAACGTGTACTAGTTGGAAAGGGAAGTTGTTGGGAGTTAGAGGCCGGAAGGTTTTACTTGGGGGACTTGGTTGACCATAATAATTAATATGGGGATGATTAACGTTAGCAAGAGTTTTTTACGTTTGATCTTTGTCCCATCAGTGCATGTTGCGTGTCTCCAGAATCATGGGAGGGGAAAGAGGGCTGGAATCTGTCACGTTTTTTGGGACAACTTTAATGAAAAGAGGGGCGGGCCTTTGTTGGCTTGCTGATGTTTGGTTACAACTAACAAAAGCGCGAGGGCGAGTCATCGTGTCACAAGTTTTTTGCTTATAAACTTGGTTGCCTTACTCTTCTCCCCGATCCACAGCGCAGTTTATCGGAGATATTGTCAACGTGAACAAACAGAAGTTGAAGTGAAAATATTACTATATAGGTTGCGAAAATGATCCGAAAGGGTTTCACGTTTGGTTGGATCTTTTCAGGTGAATGAAATTTTGCAGAAGGACTAAAAATCTCGCAGGACCCATTAACCCCTTATAGCCCAACGTGATCAGCATGAGTGCTGTCACACCCGGTACCTAAAATTTTCATGAATTTCCAAATTTACCCTCATTTAGTTATTATGATTAATTAATTAATTAACTCTATCTAACCCTAAACTAGTGCGGCAACAGGTGGGGATTTCTCCCTCTCAATGCATGTGGATATATTTATATAAAAACTAAACCTAGTGGCCAAACCGTAGAAAGGAGAACCCTAAACCAATAAAACCAAGCATCAACGCCGCCTTGCCTCCGCCGATCAACCACCACCGCCACCTCAGTTCCCATCTCCGACCTCCCCTCCCTCCGTACAACTCCTCCCTCCACTAGTAGCAAACGAGCTCCCCAACGAAAACGACAGCCGACAGAGACGCAAGCCGGGGAGCGACACCGTTTCCTCCGTACGTCGTGTCCTCTGTTCGTCGGGCACAGTAGCTTGGGATCATCCTCTCTCGTCCATAGTTTCGGCGGCGGGATTACAGGAGCTCGAACAACGATCGACAACGAGGAATTGACATTAGGGGATCCTCAAAATCGTGCTTTGGGCTAGGTGCTGGAGGTAAGGGATTTATCCTCGTCCCTTAAATTTATAGAATCAGTTGATATTAATGGTTGTGGGAGCTTGCAGTAGGTCTTTAGTTAAAGGAGTGGGTTATAATCCTTACATATATATATATGGATGAATGCAAGTAAAGTGTAGGTTGATGGATTATTAACCCAAAGAAGCCTGGTTACAGGTTAGAAACAAAAGCCATTGCAAGTTAGTAACTAAGTTTAGTTACGTGCATAGAATGCATGATAGGTTAATTATTATAAGGGGGGTTGAATTGTTAAAATCAAAGATGGACTATTACTATAAAGCAAGTATACGGGTGCATAACCAAGTGAGATGTACGTGTTCTATCCCTAGGATAAAGGTGAAGGAAGAAGGAAAACTGCGCGTACAAGGCCTATAAGTACGTTTGGGATCATCAAAGTGGGACATAAGTTAATAATCGACTTGAAATTAAGGTGCGTGGTTAAAGGGGGCTAGAGTAGTTTTCGTTATCAGTATATGCATTTAAGTTCATATTATGCATTTCAGTTCTTGCTTTAGTTCAGTCCATCCTTATATGCTTTCATATTAAGTTGATTTGTTTACGTTCAGTCTTTACGTTTATGTATGCATAGCATCATGAAGCATATGTAAACTACGTTATGAGTCAACCAAATGCAAGTTCAATTATAAGCTAATTAAGTTCAAGTTAATAAGCTTGTATCTTCCCATTGTGCGGGAGATCACCTAATTAAGCTCAAACTTCTCAAGTCAAGTAAGCAAGTATAAGATTAAGTATGTCTCTCCATGGAGTGAGAGGTTTTTCAAGCAAGTACGTATAAGATATCAAGTTATTAAGTAAAAATAAGAACCCTCCCTTAACTAGTTGCACACGGTCACCTTACTCCTTGTAGATGAGGAGCACCTTGTAGATGAGGGGTCATGATATGTATGTCACGATCGGTGCCGGACGCGGTCACCACTACTCCCTGTAGATGGGGAGGTAAGCTATGTTACTCCTTGTAGATGAGGAGGTTATGTTCATGATACGTTGGTGCCGGACGGATGTGCTAGTTAGGTCGAGGGCGGGATCCCATATCAAGTTAAGCAAGAAGAAAAGATTATAAGCAAGAATATGTTAATAATAAGATACTTTTACTAATGTACCCAATAACATACCATAAGCATTGCATGTGCATGGCTTTCCATTTAAGTATGATAACGAAATTAGGATTAGGACTGACCCCATCGCCCGCACTCAGGAGGTACAAGAAAGCAGGAGCATTCAGACCACTGGTCAAGAGAAAGCTGTTGCTCAGGATGTCATCGTCACAAGGGTTAGTGATGGCAAAAGATTCCAAGTGAACTCTTTCACTTTTGTACTTTTATTAGTAGGCTTGAGACTGATGCTCATTTATGATTTGTTAAGAGGGATTTTCCTACGGTGATTTAGAAATTATTTTTCTGTATTATTTCCATTTTGAGTGATCTTGATTACTTAAGGGCATTTTGGTAAATTTAGTGCTCGGCCGAGCTAGGGTGTTACAAGTGCCACTACTCATATAAGTCCTGCGACTTTTTCTAGAAATATCACTGTTCAAAAAAAAAAATTCCAAAAATACCATTCAACATAAAAAATTCCAAAAATACCACCTTTTTCAAAAACCGCCACCCCACCCTGCGGTTTACACGAAAACCGCTGGGCGGGAGCGCGGTTATAAAAAAAAAAATTGTACCAAACCGCTGGGTGGGGTAACGGTTTGGCCCAAAACCGGCACCCCACCCAGCGGTTTGGTCCAATTTTTGTTTTTTCCGATCAACTCCCAACTTCGGCCGAAACTTCAAACGAACGTAACTTTGCACTCGGGTATCCGATCGTAGCGATTATTTTTTTCATTTCGCATAACTTTTCAAGATCTACAACTTTTACTAGGATGAAATTTTCAAAACAGGAATTAGTTGTGGATATAGGGACCTTGAGAATAACTTTACCTTTACTTTTCACAAATCCATGTACATTTAGAAATTATGATTATCATAAAAGTTGTAGATCTGGAAAAGTTATGCGGAATAATAAAAAAATTCATGACGTTGGATTTTGAAGCACAAAGTTATGGCTGCCCAAAGTTTGACGAAAGGCGAGACCCGGCGGTTTGCGGCTTGCAAGATCTCAAAAAGTTTGCGGCCTCCATTTTTTGAATCCGAATAACTTTATGAGATCTTGCAAGCCGCAAACCGCCGGGTCCCGCCTCCGTCTCGAAAAAACGTCATTTGCCACCCCGAACGAGCCTTTTTTTGATTTCGTCAAGTTTTGGGCGGCCATAACTTTGTGCTCCAAAATTCGAACGTCATGAATTTTTTTTTTGATTCCGCATAACTTTTCATGATCTACAACTTTTAACATAATCATAATTTCAAAATGTACATGGATTTGTGAAAAGTAAAGATAAAGTTATTCTCAAGGTCTCGTATATCCACAACTACTTCCTGTTTTGAAAATTTCATCCTAGTAAAAGTTGTAGATCTTGAAAAGTTATGCGAAATGAAAAAAATAATCGCTACGATCGGATACCCGAGTGCAAAGTTACGTTCGTTTGAAGTTTCGGCCGAAGTTAGGAGTTGATCGGGAATTGAAAAAGGTCGCGAGCTAAACTTTGTCGCAAGACCAACGGTGTCGCGAACTGAGCTAGGCGAATAAAAAATCATAATAATAATGACTTTTACGATGTTGTGACAAAGCGATGTCGTTTAGGCAAGAACGACGTTACAGGGGAGAGTAGATTAACGGAGGCCAACGACATCGCGAGTTCAACGATGTCGCGAGGTTGGCGATGCAGGGACAATATCGTAGGTTCAACGAGGTCATGGGGGTTAAGCAACTATGTTGTTTTGCCTAGGCTAGTATCGCATGCAATGTTTACTATCTTGTAAGGAAAACAACGCCGCACTACTAACAAACAATGTTGTTTAAGGACAGATGCGGTGGTGGCCTCCACGTTGATGGTTTTGCCACAACGATATGTCATTGTGAGTGAACGACATTGTTTTGACAACATTGTTTGTGGAGGCATGAATATGGTTGTGCGACGAGAAAAACAAGATTGCGATCTTCCAGACGTACCTGTGGAGGAGAAGGAGGAGTCAACCGACATTGAAATTGGCCAGGCGAACGAGGAAGATAGACGTAGTCAAGGGACGGAAGAGCTTCTACATGTTGAAATCCTGTATATACGTAAATCCATGGAGGAGTTTCGCCTAGAGGTAAAACTCAAATTGTATAATCTTGAAAAAAATATAAATCGATGGTGTGATAAGTTAGATTATTGTTTTTCTGATTTTAATATGTCAATACGTAGAGCCACATATGATTTTGATGAGTTTCAATATGAAGCCATATCGGTTGCGTACAATGATACGATGGTTGGTCGACCAGCTAATGTCAACCAAACTCCATCGTCAAATCTGGCTACAACAGTGTTGCCAGAAGCGCGCAAACCCAACGTATCTCTTCCCGTGAACAACATTGTTCTTAAGGACACACAAGTTGGAGGCGGCTTACAGAAGCCACTACAAAGAATCCAGCTTATAAAATCCTCTTAGCAAGAACAAGATTTTCCTCTACCTAAGTCAAATTTGCATAGTAATGAGAAATGGAAAACAAAACTCAAAAATTCTGAAAATACCTCAATCCTTGCATTAAAACACAACCCGCATACAAAGCATTCAATTCATACAATCTATCACATATTTAAAGCTAGGGTTCACAACACCCAAGTAAAAGAGAGAACTACTCCATGCCTAGACTAGGGAATACAACAAATAAGAGAGAAACCCCCATGATGTGGTATTTGTCTTCTTCCTTTGATGTAGAAATCAATCTTGGTGGATGAAATTCTCAAATCTTCAAACTTGAGCAAACCCTATCTCTCTTCTCCTCTCTTATTCGTCACTTTCTCTCTCTCTCTAAAAGTTGAGGAAGAAGATGCAATATCTTACTAGGATCTCCTCCTTTAGTTTCAGCTCCATCCTCTTTATATACCCAGATCGCTCTTTTCACGGTCTCAGATCATGGTCGTGATCTGGAAGCTCAAATCGTGATCTTAAACAAAAGTGTGTCGTTTCATTTAGGGTTTTCACAGTCTCTCACGATCTCGCTACCGTGATGTCGTTTAGGCCCACGAGGAACAAAAACTTCTCTGGTCTCCTTGCGATTCACGGTATGGGCCTCCTTATTACGGTCGGCCTGACCGTGATAATCGTGCTTCCATCATGATCCTCGGCTTTTTGCTCCCTTCGATCTGTTTTCGCTCCCTTTCGTCCAACTTTCGCTCCCAATGCCAATTTCACCTGCTAGAACCTGAAACATGTTAGAAACATGCACAACCTAGCGTAAAATCGAACCTCACGGGATGAAAATGCCTCAAACACCTCAAGAATATGGGGAGAAAACATGTGCAATTGGACCCGAATCAAGATCATTGTATTTATACACATCAATATTAGTGTAATCCACCTCTATCAAAAGTCCAATATGTTAAAGGCTATGCCTTACTTCATTCCCACAGGGAGATGCAATCAAAAGATTGTATATTTTATTTCATGAGTCGAAATGTAAATCAACGCAGTCAGAAACAGAAGGGACTCAATTTCACCTATCAAATCAAGACATGAATTTCATTAACTGAAACGAAACCCTAATTGAAATGGAACACGAACAGAAAGAAGACTAGAACAGAAGAGGAGCCCAGATTAGCTAGAGTTCCTGGCAGCAAGCCCCAATCCAAACCCAATCCAAAGACTCCCAAGGAAATGACTAGTTCTTACTGAGTCGAGGAAACTGTTAAGTCTTCCTATTCCAGGGGAGGTCTTTATATAGAATCAGCAGCGCCCTTCATCCGTCTCTTTCATCTTCAATGCGGTTTATCGTTTGATTGAAATAAAGAGGGGAGAGCTGATGCACAAGAGACCCGCAGAAGCTTTTATTGTTTGATGTTGATGATGATGAAACCAAGGAATGAAGGTGAAGATGTGAACAAGGGTCTTGACGAGGACAGGGAAAATGGCACCACGTAAAGTGGACTTTTTGTTTTTGAGAAGGGAGACGAAGCAAGGCCCAACAATCTCCCCCTGCGTTCAAGCCTTAATTCCTACAAACATTCAAAGCAACATTGAGGTATCGAGTTCTGCAGATTTTTCAGCACATAGGATAGACTTTTATTTCATACGTAGCAAATGGATCTTGATAGATATGGGATCAGATACAACACTTAGATGAGGCAATATATAAAGGAACATATTTAGACCATTATGGTCTTTAAACAGAAGACACACAGAATTGACCATATTATGGTCTTTTCGACACTAGATCAAGAAAGCATTCAGACACTAAGAACATAATAATATTTAGTTTAAGATTCCCCTTATTTCTTTAAGATTTCTTCTTTAGAGATTGACATCCTGATGCTTGTTCCCCTTTGACTCCCCATAAGTCCCAGCATCCTGATGATTGTTCTCCTTTGACTCCCCCTGAGTTCCAGCTACTCCTTACATCATATCCCTTTCAAGGTCTTCAGTAAAGAGTCTAATGTCTTTCTCAGACATAAATTCAGGTTCCAGTTCAGCCTCTTCTTCCTCAAACGAAATGATCAGGTTTTTGCAAACAGAGGAGGAAGATTCTCCAAGTTTCAGAGATTTTGATACAGATTTGGAGTTGGGTTTGGCTATCCTAGCTTCTGGATCTATGGTATCTCCCTCTTTCGAAGTCTGAGGATCAACTCCAATAAAGTTCAGGACAGCGAGAGCAGGGATGGAAACAGGTGTCTTAACAGAGAAGTATCCATCAAGGGAAATACCAAGATTGGTGAGCAGAAGAGTGATGAAGCCACCATAAGGAAGGCGGCCTCCAAGATGAGGGTGCCCAGAGTAGGGTTCAGATCAGCAGAGGTGATGATTTCATGAGCCCCTACTGGACGCTGAGTAATACGAGAATACTCGATTACATTATCAAAGTCATAGAAAAGAAACTCATCCTCATGAGCAAGAGGAAGAGGAAGGGGTCCTCCTGTGGGGAGATTCAGAAGAATACCAAGTGCTTCAGAGGTGAGTGAAATGAAGTACCCATTCACCAAAGTGGTGAGTTTTCTTGTGGTTATCCCTTGACAGTCTAGATTTGCATAGAACATGCGAACTGGAAGGGGGCAGGCAGCAAGGGGAGGGTAGTGAAGAAGGAATTCCCATCCCAGGTTTCTGATAAATGGTGTAATGTCGATCCCATAGGACTTGAATTTAAAAAGATCAAGGGTAATGGGATCAGACAGGTGGCGGGAGGCATAAAATTCCTTGAAATGGTGAAGGTTGAAGTCAACAGGCTCATTGAAGGTTCTGCCAACATAGGTAACGATGGCACCAGGAATGTTGGAGGATGTGAAAAGCTCAGTCATGATGAATGAGAGGATATTGGTGCCGAGGTAAGTGAGACGAAAAGGGAGCATGGACGATGAAATATATAGGGAAGACAAAATATCAAGAGTTGCAGCTAAGTTTTTGGGAATCACAGGTCATGGAAAAACTTAACATCATATGCATAATTGAACAATTATCAGGAAAACACGACAAGCATAAATGAAACACTTATTGAACCAGCGTAAATAAATGCACAAGTAAAGGAAGAGCAGAACCTGGTTTAGTGAATGTTCTGAATTGAGCGAAGTGACTGCAGACCAAGTTCGTCACGAAGTCGTATGAATCGTTCTGAAGATAGTGCCTTAGTGCAAATGTCCGCAAGTTGAAACTCAGTAGAAATGAAAATTAATTCTACATGACCAGCTTGGATTATATCTTTGATAAAATGGTGTTTGACTTCAATATGTTTGGTTCTACTATGATGAAAAGGGTTTTTTTACATACATATTGCGCTCGTGTTGTCACAGAGAATAGGAATTTGCTCAAAATTAAAACCATAGTCAAGGAGTTGGGATTTTAACCAAAGAATTTGAGTGCAACAACTCCCTGCATCAACATATTCTGCCTCTGCGGTTGATAAGGCCACAGATTCTTGTTTTTACTTGACCAGGACACAAGAGAGCGACCAACGAATTGACAAGTACCACTGGTACTTTTTCTATCAGTAATGTTCCCAGCAAAATCAGAGTCGGAATATCCAACCAAAGATGAAGATTCAGACCTAGGATACCATAGACCAAGATCACATGTACCCTTTAAATATCTAAATATTCTTTTGACATCAGTCAAGTGACGTTCTTTGGGTTGATGTTGAAATCTGGCGCACAGACAGACACTGAACTGAATGTCAGGTCTACTGGCTGTTAGATAAAGTAATGACCCTATCATTCCTCTATACTTTCTTTCACAAACAGATTGCCCATCTAGATCATAATCTTGATGAGTATTTGAAGCTATGGGGTTTTTGCAAGGATTGACATTCACTAAATCAAATTTGGACAACATAGATTAAAGATACTTAGTATGATGGATAAAGATGCCTGAATCAGTTTGATGAATTTGCAGACCAAGGAAGAAGTTTAATTCTCCCATGAGACTCATTTCAAATTTACTTTTCATGGCCGAGCAGAATTCAGCACACATGTCTGAGTCAGTGCTATCCAAAGACTATATCATCCACATACACTTGAACAATCAAGGAGTGTTTATTTTTTCGTTTAATGAAGAGCGTTTTGTCAACCCCACCTTGACAGAATCCTTGTGAAATCAGAAAGGAAGTTAATTTTTCGTACCAAGCTCTCGGAGCTTGTTTTAAGACCATATAGAGCTTTAGACAGTTTGTAAACATGATCAGGGAATTCGAAATCTGTAAACCCAGGAGGCTGTTCAACATATACATCCTCCTTGATTTCACCATTTAAGAAAGCGCTTTTGACATCCATTTGAATTTTTTTTATATTCATATAGCTAGCATAAGCACAGAGAAGGCGAATTGATTCTAAGCGAGCAACTGGGGTAAATGTTTCATCATAGTCTATGCCCTCCTCCTGATTGTATCATTGGGCAACTAGACGAGCTTTATTTTTAATAATGCATCCAAGTTCATCAGACTTATTTCTAAAAATCCATTTAGTACCAATAACAGTGATGTTAATAGGCCGAGGAACAAGTTTTCCACAAAATCCCATTCAACTTATTATAAGCATATCCAGTTTGCAGCAAACTAATCATTTTCAATATTATCTCAATTCATCGTGTAGTTGAAACGCTTATAGGCAACAATTACAGTCAATTGCACAACTAGGCACAAACGAACTCTGAGTCTCGCTCAGGAAAAATAGGCTTAATCTACTGGGTAAAACTTTAGACACCAATTCTGATAACTTATCTAAACAGAAATACGATCGGAAATGGAAATCGGACACGGATTTACGTGGTATCCCTGGAATTCCAGGACTAATCCACGGAAGAGCTCAAGCACTCTTCAGCTACTGATCTCACTAATGATTTGTTGAATGTACATGATCAGCGGCGGCACTACTAAATACAGTCTACTGCAGCCGAACCCTAGCTACACGTATTCAACTTCCCTACGTGGGCTTGCATGGGTTGCATGGGCCACAAATACATACTACATAAGCATTGGCCCACTACTACTACGTACAAGCAACGTATAGAGCCCAGACTGCATAGCATTCAACAACCTCCCCCAAATTGATGCCGGTCTACAAGCATCAATTTGCCAGATAGAAAACGATGTCGTCCTGTTGAGAAAGTCTTCGTAAGCAAGTCTGCTACCTGGTCTTCCGTCCGTATGTAGTGTAAAGCAATCGTCCCATCACGAACTTCATCTCGAACATAATGAACATGGATCTCTATGTGCTTCGTACGATCATGGAGAACTGGATTCTCTGCTATCCGAATTGCGCTGGTATTATCAACATATAAATCCATGGGACTGGTGCACATCACTCCCATATCAGTAAGCAGACGTCGCAACCATGTTAACTCAGAAGCAACATCTGACATTGCCCTGTATTCAGCTTCGGTTGATGACTTGGAGACTTTATCCTGCTTCTTGCACCTCCAGGAAATAAATGAATTCCCAAACTGAACACACCAGCCTGTAGTGGATCGTCTGGTATCAACACATCCTGCATAATCTGAGTCAGAGTAAGCCTGCAAGACTGCCGATCCTGATGCAGGAAAAAGTATGCCCAAATCCTTTGTTCCCTGCAGGTACCTGAGTATACGATATACCGCTGCTAGATGATCAACCCGAGGATCTCCCATAAACTGACTAACCAGTTGAACTGCATAAGATATATCTGGTCGAGTCGCAGATAAATAGATCAGACTTCCAACGATGCTACGATACTGTGACCCATCCTTCACTTTAGCCCCGGAATCCTTACTCAGTTTAAGATTAAACTCCATCGGGGTATTCACTGGTTTGCAGTCTTCCATATTATGATCACTTAACAGATCTATAATGTACTTCCGTTGACTAAGCAGTATGCCCTCCTTAGCCCGAGATACCTCTAATCCAAGGAAGTATGACAATTCTCCTAAATCTTTGATTCTGAACACTTTCTGCAATCCTTCTTTCAAGGCACGAATTCCATCCACATCAGACCCGGTGATGATCATATCATCCACATATAGAAGAAGTAAAACTATGCCCTTTGCCGTTGTTTTAATGAACAAAGACGGATCATTCAAGCTTTGACTGCACCCCAGCCCCACAAGAGTAGACTGAAAAGTTTCAAACCAGACACGAGGTGCCTGTTTCAAACCATATAAAGATCGGTTTAGTCTGCATACCTGCCCAGGAGTGCCAACATTGTACCCGGGTGGCTTCTCCATGTATATAACCTCATCCAGATCTCCATGAAGAAAGGCATTCTTCACATCAAGCTGAGCTAGGGGCCAATTCTTCATAGAGGCAACCGCTAGAAGAGTCCTCACTGTCGACATACGTGCCACAGGAGCAAAAGTCTCGTGATAGTCCACCCCGTGCTCCTGTGTATAGCCCAGAGCTACAACACGCGCTTTATGTCTTTCAATCGAGCCATCAGGAAGCATCTTAATCGTGTAAACCCAGCGACTACCGATCGTTGGAGTGTCAGGAGCTGGTCGATCAACAACTGTCCAAGTATTATTTGCATGATGAGCATCAAACTCACTCCCCATCGCCTCTTCCCACACTGGATCCCCTTGTGCTTCCTTATAATTGGTGGGAATAACAAGAGACGTAACACCTAATGCCATATAATCATTAAAGTGGATAGGAGGGATGCCTTTAGTGGAACGAGTGGAGCGCCTGGGAGGAATGGCAGGTGATGGTGACGAAATGGCCGAGGCAGGAGACGAAGTGGCCGAGGCAGGAGAGCTCGAAGAAGAATTGCTGGACGATGTACTTGTGCTAGTGGGCGAAGAGGCCGTACTTGTTGATGAAGGAGAGTTGCTGGGGAAGTCTAGATCATCATTAGGGGGGATCCCATTGTCAAAGTCAACCGCAGGATAGTCATCAGGAAGGAACATGGGCAATGAACTAGAAGAAGGAAACACAGACTCGGATTTAGACGAGGGATCAAAGAAACGAACGTGTTCAAAAAACACAACAGTACTAGCGACACGGATTCGCTGAGAGACAGGATCGTAACACAAGTACCCTTTATGAACATCACTATAACCCATGAATGCACACTTAGCAGTTTTGGAAGTTAATTTTGTGCGTTCACGGCGAGGCATTAAGACAAAACACAGACACCCAAAAACACGGAGACGGGAGTAGTCAGGAAGACGAGAATAGAGTTTGAAATAAGGACTCTCGTTATCTAGAACTGGGGTGATCTGATAGTTGATTAAGCGAACGGCAGTGACCACGGCCTCAGGCCAAAAACGACCAGGAACAGAGGAGTCTAACAACAATGCTCTTGTGAGCTCGACGACGTGTCGATTTTTACGTTCAACCAGACCATTTTGTTGAGAGACCCCGGGACAAGATTTTTGACTTAAAATACCACGGGACCGATAAACCTCACGCAATGGGGACGAACTAAATTCACCACCTGGATCTGAACGAATGATTTTGACAGTTTTGCCAAATTGGGTTTGAATCATGTTTAAAAATTCAATTGCTGTAGAGCGGAGATCAGATTTTAAACGAAGTAAGTAAATCCAGGTATATCTAGTGGCATGATCGATAAAAAGCGCAAAATAACGAAAACCATGCCGAGAAATACAGGGTGCTGGTCCCCAAAGATCAGTATGAATAAGATGAAATGGTTCCTGTATAATAGTTGTACTCGATGGATATGAAATACTGGCAGTCTTTGCTTCAACACAACTAGTACAGGAATGATTTTCCGGAATACTGACACGAGTTTGACCAAGCAACGATTTTTTAAACATGGCAGAAAGACGAGCAGAGTGGGGATGACCCAAACGGGCATGCCAAAGATCCCACTGCTTATTTGGACTCGAAACAGCAAGACAAGAACTTGACAAAGAAGACAACGGACTACTGACAGACCTACTATGAATGACGGGAAAACTAGACTGCCCACGTAGCTCTTCCAGATGAAACAGACGACCCTGCTTACTCCCCCTTCCGATCAGACTCCCCGTCTTCGAATCCTGTATAAAACAGCCAGACGGAGCAAACGACACAGTACACCCTTGCTCAGTAAGTTGTCCAACAGAAACCAGATTAGGTACAAGTGCAGGAACATACAAAGTGTTACTCAATTCCATTCCTTTGTCCGCTACATTACCCATTCCTCTAACATCTAACTTTGATCCATTGGCTACGGTTAATTCAATGTTGTGGACTGGGTTTATGTCATTTAAAACACGAGAATCACACGTCATATGATTATAGCACGCTGAATCAAGTAGCCAAGGTGTTTGACGTTTATCTGTCCCATTTAAGGTTGCAAAAGCGGCGCTAATTGCTGCATTAACTATCTGCTCCACCGCCTGAACAGTCACTCCATTTGTTGCATTACTAGAATTGCCATTTGCCATTTGAGGAAGACCATTACTGCTGCTAGCTTCACCGTGGGGATGGGAAGTTGGACGGAAATTGCCAAGGCGCCAAGGACCCTCTTCTCCAATTGCTGGGCGCCAACGACCCTCATCTCCAGCTGCTGGACGGAAATTACCAGGGTAAGTTCCATAAGCTGTCTTCTCCACATACCCAGGGCGTCCTTGAGTGTTGTTAGACCGACCCTGATAGGATCCGCCCTCACGAGCTGCGTTGCGTTCCTTTGTACGGCAATCGAGAACAATATGGCCCATTCGCTTACAATAAACGCAGAAATTACGCCGGCGGCAGTGCTTTTGCAAATGGCCCTTTTCTCGGCAGTGATGACACTCCAGAGCTGACACCGGGATTCGACGTTGAAACTGCGGGCGATCTACGGCATAGGCATAAGGCTCGTGACCCATCCCATGATGATGATGTTGAACAGCAGCGACCATAGACTCGCCTTCGCCGGGACGGAGATCAATTGCCGCCTGCGTTCGTAAGCGTGTCTCTTCTCTAGTAAGAGTACCCAAGACCCCATCGAATTGCAAGATATCACGATTCAGCAATGTTGCGCGGACGGACTCAAATTCCGGACGCAATTTCATTAGGAAATTCAGAAGGCGGGTTTGCATCCGTTCAGCGATCGCGTCTTCAGTGAGTACAGCCTGGGGACGTAGCTTAGCATGAAGGAGATCTTGCTCCGTCCATAGTTCCTGTGCAGCATTGAAATACTCGGAAACGGTACGATCTCCCTGTTCCAGACGTGTCAACGCGATCTGTATCTCGAATTGACGGGCAGCATTGGCGGTGGAGTACATAACAGATAAGTGTCGCCACATACGGTTTGCGGTTGGATATAGCCGGAGACTGAGGCAGGTGGAGGGATCGACTGAGTCTAGAAGCCATGACCGAACGCGAGCATCGTTCTGCGTCCATGTGATCACAGCCTGGGAAGTAGCATTCCCTTCTGGTCTTGGCACGGTTCCATCGAGAATGCCCAGCAACCCTCTCCCTTCTACAAAAACTCGAAATCGAAACTCCCAGAAAGCATAATTCGTTGAAGTCAGACGGACAGTAGGCCGATCAGATTCGATTGTCGTAAGCTCTGATACCATGATAACTTATCTAAACAGAAATACGATCGGAAATGGAAATCGGACACGGATTTACGTGGTATCCCTGGAATTCCAGGACTAATCCACGGAAGAGCTCAAGCACTCTTCAGCTACTGATCTCACTAATGATTTGTTGAATGTACATGATCAGCGGCGGCACTACTAAATACAGTCTACTGCAGCCGAACCCTAGCTACACGTATTCAACTTCCCTACGTGGGCTTGCATGGGTTGCATGGGCCACAAATACATACTACATAAGCATTGGCCCACTACTACTACGTACAAGCAACGTATAGAGCCCAGACTGCATAGCATTCAACAAATTCATCTGTTGTGACTGGAGCTAGGAAAAACCTTTTTTTATCTCATCTCTAATTTTGTCTTGGATAACATCAATAACCATTGTAGAATTAGGCTCAGAACGTTTTTAGAACAATTCTTGGAAATAGATTAATGTGTTTCCTAAATTTTCTCTCGTACTTTGTAGATTCTGTCGATTTAACATTTTGCAATTATCCGACTACTATTGATGATTGATGGAAATGTGTTCCATAACCACCCTTCGAAATTCAAATACTTGAACCTTTGAGGCCGACAATTTTAACTAGACATCATCATTTACCAACAACATATATAAAATTGTATGCCATTTTTCTATACAAGTGAAATTTGGATTACACAACACATATTATAGACGCGTCAAATACATCAACAAAAATCGAAATTTTGGTAGAAGGCCTAAAACCATTTTTATTTTATTGTTCCTCAATTAAATGTCATTCATTGCCATGTAATATGAGATTATCATTTAACAATGATTTGACATGTTGTACGAGCATTTAATGTAGCTGCCGACGGCAAAGATACCCTTGTGACTTGTGAGTGACACGAAAGCAAGCAAAGCAAAGAATATCATTCCCACAACGGTAGTGTATAAATGCAAATTCCAGATACAGAAATCTGGATCGTATTCGTAGCTGCTAGCTGGCACATCCCTTTCTTTCGTAACAATTCAGCAAACAACTCTCACTATTATTATTTTTCATGTCAACCATCAATCGCAACCAACTTTGTCCTTATACCTTTTGTACTTGCATCTTATTTGTCTTCCTCTTATCTTTTATTTCTGTAGATACCTACTTTTTATCTTACAAGTTATAATACTCAACTTAAACACACACCTAAACCCTGAATACACCTAATTATATTTCCCTTTTCAACAAGCTATTAACCTAATTCAACTCCTTAATTATCATTGAAATTTAACTCAATTCTAGTGTATTATATATGTACTTTATGTTATTGTGCATAAACGATTCTTTTTAACAGTTAACAATAATTAACTTTTTTCCAACTCTGTATATACTACAACGGTTATGAAAACAGAAGTTAAAAAACAATCGATTCTGATAATAATAATAATAAAAACTCTAATTTCTTCATCCCCTAAAACTCTTGTATCGCATAGAAATTTTTGGTAATTTGCGATGAGACATTTTAGTGTGCTTTATAGTATTGGTACTATAAAATGTTTACAGCCATTAGATTATGTTCAAAATATATCAGCCATTAGATCTTATTTAAATTATTAATATATTGTTTTATTTGTGTATGGACAACCGGTACAACCGGTTGTAAAGTTTCGAAATTCATTCTCTTATCCTTCTCCTCCCCGTCGACAGAGCGCGAGCGAGGAATTCTAATCTCCGGCGACGCCAATTCCAACACCATCCTCTACACCAACGGCCGCTCCGTCATCATTAGGTACCTCGACCAGCCCCTCAAAGTCGATGTCTACGGTGAGCACAGCTACCCTGTCACCGTCGCTCGCTACTCCCCCAACGACGAGTGGATTACATCCGCCGACACTTCCGAAACCGTAAGGATCTGGGGTGTCCACAACAGCTTCGTCCTCCACAACGAGTTTGGCATCCTCTCCGGCCGAATCGACGATATGCAATGGTCCCCTGATCAACTGAGAATCGTTGTCTCTGGGGACGGTAAGGGAAAATCCTTCGTACGTGCTTTCGTGTGAGTTTCCCCCTCCCTCCCTCTTATCGTAATTTTACCCCCTTTTGTCTTTAAAACCTAATTTCGAATTTAACAAGTTATTGAGCGAGCAATTTGTATCCCGGATTTCTGAAGGTGGGATTCAGGTCGCACCGTGGGGGAATTCGACGGAAATTCGAAGCGAGTGTTGAGCTGTGCGTTCAAGCCGACGCGGCCGTTCCGGATTGTTAGCTGCGGAGAGGATTTCATTGTGAATTTCTACGAAGGCCCTCCATTTAAGTTCCTGCACTCTCACAGGTTCAATTACTTCCAAATTCCTCTTTCATTTTTGTTTCTTGAAATCCACATTTTTCAAATGAGAGTTTTGTCATTCGTGGATGTAGGCAGCATTCCAACTTTGTGAATTGCGTCAGGTTTTCACCAGATGGAAGCAAGTGCATTACCGTGAGCTCTGTCAAGAAAGGGTTGATCTACAATGGCAAGACTGGTGAAATCATTGGAGAATTGTCCCATGAAGATGCTCATACGGGCAGCATATACGCCGTTAGTTGGAGCCCAGATAGTAAGCGGGTCCAAACCACAATTTACTGACCAAGTTTTCACTGAACTTGATCCGATGGTAAGATCTACCATCACCTAATCGGTATGCTATTTATCATCATCTAGGTGCTTACTGCTTTGGCCGATAAGTCTGTTTGTAAACCCACTTTATACTGCTTACCTGCTATGTTTGTTTGTAAACCCACTTTATACTTGCTCTCCTTTAATGATACTCTTGAGTCTTTACTTGGTAAGCCTTTTATTATAATATTTTCTTGACTACAGGCTCTAACAGTAGCAATAATACAACAAAATGTCTCAATCCTGCTTTTGTTCATGCTATAGCGATTACAGATGTAAATATTGTCGACAATGTAGTAAAGATATTTGCAGTATCTAGGGGCGTTGGTGTTTTCGATGTGATAGACATTGAATTAGAACTTGATGCTGATATTAGGTCAAAAAGTTTGGTAAAGGTTGACTGTTCTGTAAGTCTCCGTAGCTCCGCATATTTCCTTTTATGTACCTTTTGGTATATCAATTCTAATTGCAAGTTCTCTTTGCTGGAGGACTAGAGTAAAGAACAAGGAGTCTCCTCTCATCCATCTCCAGTGAATGAGTCCTATCTCAGTGAAGGAAAACCCAGGTATCAGAGATTTCCTTTCTCTTCTTCTTCACTTATGTACTTCACTGAATGTGACCAATTTTTAGCCACTTTGTGTTTAAAAGAGGTATAGTGGCTCGATCGGGTGCGACTTGGGAGTGGTCTCTCGCTGAGTTTTTTTTCAACCTCAAAGCCATGGCTCTTGGGCCCCAGTAGAATAGACTGGGAATGTTAAAACCGCTATGTTTATTTCTTGAGATTCTCGGTTAAGGATTGTTGTTGGGGTTTATGTATTGCTTGATTTTTGTTATGTCACAACTTATCACCGACAAGTTCAGAATCGATGAGTCTCTTGACCACTGTCAACGCTATCACTGGTTAGCTTTTGTGTCAATCATATTCGCCTGCCATCGTATCCTGAAATCAGGTTTGCCTTCGTCTTAGTGGTTGCTGATGTTTTGTTATATTTCAACCACCTAGAAGACTGTTGATAGGCTCTTGAACAAGGGTCGGAGAGGTGGATAAGACTTTCTTTTAATACATATGCAAACCTGTATGCTACTTAGTCTCCATTTGATTTCCCTGGAAGCAGTGAGATTTTTTGTTTTGTGAAATATGCTTTTACGTACAAACTTATGGTCCTTACGTTGATATTTTATAATTGGATTGGGATTTTGTAGGGCATGGATCGATGGAGGGGCCGTGACATGAACTTTATGAATGGTTAGAAAGAAGAAGATTCTGCTGAGTACCTAGGGTAATCTCTTCTTCTTGGTCTATGCAGCTTAGTATCATCCTTGACCAACCAATTAACGACTGGGAATATGGTTTAGTGGCAAGGGATATTAATGGAGATTTCTTCCTATAGAGTTTATAGCAACTTATGAGTTTTCTTATTGCAATAATTTGGGTTAAGTGGTTAACTGACTACTCTTTCATGTTTATAGCAGTCAATTTGGTAACCGTGCAAGTGTACTTGGGGGTAGGAACTACCAGTGCCGTTGAAGGACAAGTATGGATGCATCAGCTTGGGCTTGGTTGCTATTATGTGCTTCCATTATCTCACAAAGAGAGCTGTTAGCTTGTTTTCTCTTCTGTTGGTCTAGTTCTATTCAATCGCACGATAGTTGCCTTCAACGGTACTAGCTGTCTTTAAAGTAATGCTTAAAATTTTTTCGGTATAGTTCTTATGATCATACTTGATAATTCCATATATGGTTTGCTGCAAAGTCCAAAATTTGCAGACCTAAATTATTCAACACTGCAAAATTAAGAAGGAAGCTTGGAGTTTATGAAGGTCTTGGTGCCATCTCTTGACTTATGATGGTGGCAGTTTCATTGAAGTTGCTGTTGTCATTTGTTAAATGCTTGGGGCAAAGAGATGTTGAAAATGAAGGCGTTGTGAAAGTTGAAGCAAACGATCCAAGCACAACATGTAATGCTTATGTTCAGCTTGAAAGAACATTATGTCTCAACTTGTCATGTTTGTTTTCTCGAAGTTAGTATCTAGTCACGTTGAATGGATCTATGTAATGCTGGTGTTTAGCTTTAGAGAACATTATGAATAATCTTTTTCATAAGTTTGAAGTTTTGGGAAACAGTCCATTATGTTTGAAACACCATTATAATAAGAACTGGAAATTTGACACCTCATACTGGTAATCTCACGACCGTAAAATACACCAGTGAGATGTAAAAAGCAGTGCTTCATTCCTTTGGCAAATCTCACGGCCGTGAGATGTCCCGTGAGATGCAAAGAGCAGTTCTTACTATCCGAGGAAATTTCACAACTACTACTTGACATTCTCACACCCGTCAAAATCTCACGTGAAATTGAAACATATAACTGTCACTCAAACGTTCTCACAACTCATTCTAGCAAAATAACAGCCGTGGAATTAAGATGTACATACACTTTCTAGAGTTGTACCTTTACACTAAACTTAAAGTTGTACCTACACTCTCCTAAAAATCTTCTATGGTACCAATGCAGTCAAAAGCGCGATTCTACCTAGAAGCGGATTAGGGGTAAAATCGTAAAGCGTAGAATCAAAGCGTAAAAGCGTAAGTTTTTTATGCGTGCTTAAAACAACTAAAAAGTTGTTAAGTATGACATAGACTATGTAAAAATATGAGTGCTAGGAATTTAGATAAGTTAATAAATACCTTCAATTTATGTCTAAAGTATACCAACTTATAGCATCTTAACAATAAGTTCATAAACATAAATAATCTTAATAATAAGCAACATTCCCCTCTATACTAGAATTTGAGAATGACCTAGTTGGTGAATTAGTTTATTGTATTGAAGATGAGAATGCATCCAAGTACCTGGTATGTATCTTTTAATCTCAAATGTATCATATTGTTGGTGATTTACCTTTAAAATATACTTTTTGTAATTAATTTCTTGAAAAGAATACCTATTTAGTGAACTAAAAGCGTAAAAGCGTAAAGCGTTATGGTGAACTAGAAGCGTAAAAGCGTAAGATTTTAAGTTTTAAAACGTAATTTTGTCCGATTTTATGCACTAACGATTTTATATAGAAACGAAAGCGTTTTGGTGACCTAAAAGCGTAAAATCGTAAGTTTTTAAGTTTTAAAACGCGATTTTGACTGCATTGTATGGTACAATTCACAATTGTACGTATACACTATGGTACAACTTAATGTTGTACCTACACTATCTAACAAATCCCTCTATGGTACAACTCAAAATTGTACCTATTCTTGTGGTACAACACAAAATTGTACCTATTCTTGTGGTACAACCTTATGTTGTACCTATACTTTCTAAAAATCCTTCTATGGTACAACCCAAACTTGTACCTATACCATGGTACAACTTTAAGTTGTACCTACACTTTCTAACAAATCTCTTTATGGTACAACAAAAAATTGTACATATACTAATGGTACAACCTTAAGTTGTACCTACACTTTCTCAAAATTCTTTTATGGTACAACCCAAACTTGTACCTATACCATGGTACAACTTTAAGTTGTACCTACACTTTCTAACAAATCTCTTTATGGTACAACTAAAAATTGTACCTATACTAATGGTACAACCTTAAGTTGTACCTACACTTTCTCAAAATTCTTTTATGGTACAACCCAAACTTGTACCTATACCATGGTACAACTTTAAGTTGTACCTACACTTTCTAACAAATCCCTCTATGGTACAACTCAAAATTGTACCTATACTAATGGTACAACTGTTAGTTGTACCTACACTTTCTAATAAATCTCTTTATGGTACAACTCAAAATTGTACCTATACTAATGGTACAACTGTTAGTTGTACCTACACTTTTTCAAAATCCTTCTATGGTACAACCCAAACTTGTACCTATACCATGGTACAACTTTATGTTGTACCTACACTTTCTAACAAATCCTTTTAAGGTACAACTAAAAATTGTACCTATACTAATGGTACAACCTTAAGTTGTACCTACACTTTCTAACAAATCCCTTTATGGTACAACTAAAAATTGTACCTATACTAATGGTACAACCTTAAGTTGTACCTACACTTTTTCAAAATCCTTCTATGGTACAACCCAAACTTGTACCTATAACATGGTACAATTTTAAGTTGTACCTACACTTTCTAATAAATCCTTCTATGGTACAACTCAAAATTGTACCTATACTAATGGTACAACTTCAAGTTGTACCTACACTTTCTAATAAATCTCTTTATGGTACAACTCAAAATTGTACCTATACTAATAGTACAACTTTTAGTTGTACCTACACTTTTTCAAAATCCTTCTATGGTACAACCCAAACTTGTACCTATACCATGGTACAACTTTAAGTTGTACCAACACTTTCTAAAAATCCTTCTATGGTACAACCCAAAATTGTACTTATACCATGGTACAACTTTAAGTTGTACCTACACTTTCTAACAAATCCCTTATGGTACAACTAAAAATTGTACCTATACTAATGGTACAACCTTAAGTTGTACCTACACTTTCTCAAAATTCTTTTATGGTACAACCCAAACTTGTACCTATAACATGGTACAATTTTAAGTTGTACCTACACTTTCTAATAAATCCCTTGATGGTACAACTCAAAATTGTACCTATACTAATGGTACAACTTTAAGTTGTACCTACACTTTGTGAAACAAATTCTTCAATGGTACAGCTGAAACTTGTACCTATACGATATGGTACAACTCTAATTTGTACCTACACTTGTATACATTGATTCATTATTTACAAGATTGCCATTAATGATGTGGGACCAGTCATTTAGTGAGTTTACCTCCTCAACAGGTCACCTTTTTTATAGCATGGGTGCTATAGAGCACACTAGAAGGGCTCATTTGCGATGCCTTTTAATGATCGTACTTTTACATGGTTTCCTATAAATTTAAACAAAAACAACTATAATTAAAAAAAAGAAGCTACCGGCCGGCCGTAAATAAAACAAATCGAAAACAATTGAGTAAAAGTGTAAAACAAACAAAAGTACAAAAGGTTCCGAGAGGGAGAGACGTCTCTCAACAACTCAAAACCGAATCGATCGTAACCCAAAATAAAAAAAATTCACGAAAAAAATTCATCAATTAAAAAAAAAGCAAAAAAAAAAGTTCGTCGTTATCGCAATCCTTTAGCAACGGATTCCGTCGCCGTCGCCGTGTTCTTTTTCCTGAAGACGATTTCGGTATCCAAACCGAACCCGTCAACCTTGCGGGTGTAAACAACCTCCGACCCTCTAAACATGTTCACGAGCGGGGCCACGCTGAGCAAATCGTTGGCCGAGTACTTATCCGGCCGCCGCGACACCGCCACGTGGAGCGCGCACACCCCTCCGGGCTTCAGCGTGCGCTCGATCTCGCCGACGAACCTGTCCGGGTAGAGCGCGTGGTCGAAGACGTTGGAGAATTCGAAGTCGAAAGTCGCGTCGCCGAACGGCTGCGCGTGGAAGTCCCCCTTCACGACCAACGGCGGCGACGGGACGAGGTCGATCCCGATCGAGTCCGAGACCCCGACCCGCCTCAGCGCCTCCACCTCCTGCCCGACCCGCGCCCCGACGCAGAGGGCCTTGGAGTCGTTGGAGAGGAGGCGCTTGGATTGGAGGGCTCGGAAGAATCGGGAAAAGACGACGACTTTGCGGTCCCAGTCGCGGGTTCTCCAGATGCGGCGGAGCTTCGGGTTCTGGGTCTTGTTGAGCTGCCGCTGGATGTAGGTCTCGTAGGAGGTGTAGCCGGGTCGGATCCGGATTCCCGGCGGCGGTTGAGGGCGGCGGAGGAAGGTGGCGGTGGCGGCGGCGGTGGAGGGGTTCTTCTGGAGGGGAAACAGGAGGAAAAGGAAGAGAGGGAGGGAGAGGAAGAGGGAGGCTAGCATGTATTTCAGAATTGGCGGTTTCGGGTTCATGTTTGGTGATGATCGGATTGTTCTCTCCTTTCTGGTTTGCTATTTGCATGTAGAGAGGGGGATTTTTTTTTTTTTTTCGTTAAATGAGAGAGAGAGATATTTACGTGTTGTGAAATGAATTGAAATCTTTTTGGTTTCTATATTTCCGGCTTTCGATCTCTCTCTAGAGATGGGGTTGTGCTTGCTTCGATCGGTTGGTTGGTTTGTTTGTTTTTTTTTGCTGGCGAGATGGGATTGGAGAAAAGTAGACGGAGGAAACTATAAATTTGGGTATGGCCAAGGGAGGTTAAGAATGGTGGGAAGGAAGGGCAAAACACTTAATGAGGCGATGTTGTATTAATATAAGAGCGTGTTATTTGTCGTCCGTGTATTTACTCTTTATTATTTGTCGTCTGTAAATTAAATTAAAAATACATTTTTGTCCTCCACAATTTTTTTATATTCTATTTTTTGGTTTGGTTTTTTAAACTACCCACACTTATCCTAGCATCACACCACCACCCGACCACCAACCCACTATCACCATAGCCGGAGTCACGGTCACTGGACGGCAGCCTAAGTCGCCGGCCACCGGACGACAGCCGTACCACATCGTCGGACCAACGAATAAGGCAACCTCCTCCTGTAATTATTTTGCCCCGTCTGACGACGGCGAGCGGACCCCGTCCGACCTGATAAAGCGGACGGCGTCCGATCCCGGCGAGCGCACGGCGACCAACGTCGGCTGTTTTTTTTTTATTTTTTTGTATTTTGATATATATTTATGTTATTATTAATTCTAGAGCTAATAATTTAGATTTAGTTTATTGCTTTTATTTTTATTTTACACTGTTAATTTCGTATGTAGTTTGAATTAAACGATTGTGTTTTGTTGTAGCGCTAATTAGTTTATTGTGTTTAGATGTAATTTGTAGAGCTAATTTGGTTTAATAATTTATATTTAATTAAATTTCTTATCGTCAAATTATCATTATTTTGTAGAGTTAACTAAATTATTGCATTTGGTTTAATTTTGTAGAGTCAATTGAAGCACAATTAGTTTAATCAAAGTGATTGTGTTTTGTTGTAGAGCTAATTAGTTTATTGTGTTTAGATTTAATTCGTAGAGCTAATTTGGTTTAATAATTTAATATTTAATTAAATTTTTTATCGTCAAATTATCATTATTTTGTAGAGTTAATTAAATTATTGCATTTAGTTTAATTTTGTAGAGTTACTTGATTTTAGTATTAATTGATTCATTAGTTAGTTTAGTAGTGTTGAATCATATAATCTGTATCTTTCTAACGAGTTGTAAAATCATAATTGCATGTGGACATGGCTTAAATGTTGAACTAAATGGTGATTGCACAGACATTTTTCTCAATGACATCCAATATGACAATTTCGAAGATGTTGTAACAGTGACCAAAAACATCGCGATGTCTCTTGGTTTCTTTCTAATTAAGGGATCGATGAAGCCACGTGAGTTGCGCAACAAAAGAGTATTGGGTATGTGTTATATGTATTGCAACAGATGCAGTAGGGAGAGGAAGTCATACAAGCCGGATCCTTCCAAGGAGAGTCGTGGCAATGCAAGTTCAAAAGGGTCTAATTGCATGTTCAAGGTTAAAATCAAAGAACTACTTGTTGATCCAGATGCTCTTAATGGACCTTCATTCTGGAAGATACAAGAAGTGAGGGAGCAAGAAACCGGTTTAAGGCGAGGGTATCACAATCATGAGAAGATGCTTTATCCGGAGGGCCACAATCAAATGAAGAAATTTAGTCAGGAGGATAAAGAATCTCTGAAGCAGATGAGAGATGCTGGGGTACCTCCGTCGCAACAGAAGCAAACAATAAACATGCAGAAGGGTGAAAAGGGCATCACACCAAAAGCAAATGTATAACCTCGGGTCCAAGTCTAGGAAAGACGAGATGGGCGAGATGAATGCAGTGTGCAGTATGCATTGCAAGTAGTTGAACGTGAGAATTATCATATAGAGGTTATGAAGGACGATAACGACGTGCTTACCCATCTTTTTTTTGCCCATCCAACTTCCATCCAGATAGGGGTGGGCATCGGTTCGGTTCGGTCAAGACTTTGAGATATAGAGATATACCCGGGTGATCTTCATATATATTTGCGGACACTTACATACGAGCATCCACCCAATGCCCAGGAGTACGTGCCCCACGAGGATGAGGCTAAATGTCACCTTCAGGAGTTGGTTGATAATGTTGTACGCAGAGGACCACAGGCAACGAAAAAAAGCAGCAAAGAACGTGTTTTGCGGACGCCACCCACGGAAGACAACATTCACGAGCTAGAAGTGAACAAATTTAGAAGGGGACGACCAAACAAAAAATCAACTAGAAGAACTAAAGGGTTGTTTGATAAGATACTACGTGGTAAGAAGAAAAACATGAAAAAGAAGTCGGGAAGCACAACGTCGGGGGTCTACAAAGTCGACCAAAACCAAGTCCACGGGGACTCAGACAGACAAGTACCTGTCAGACGACCATGCATTTGATGAGTGTGATGATCCTGAAGAAAACAACAAATACAACGGTCCTGATACAAGTACCAATAAGAATTTCATAAGTGTAGTTATTTATATGAATAGTTTATGTAGAATTTGTGTTGATTATCTATTTCCTTCACAGATGTCCCTGGATCCAGCACTCATTCTGAATACGCACAATTGCATCTGCTTCCTGCCCCCAACCAAATCAGGGATGGAGCCAGCCCATGGGAAGGAGGGGCCATAGCCCCCCTAAAATTCTAGATTATTATAAATTTAGAGGTGGCCAAAATTATTCAAGCTTCCTGTTGGCCAACTGGTAAAAGAAAAGTGATTTTTTCCTTGCGTATAATAAATGGCCAGGGATCGATTCCCACCTTTGTTTTCTTTTTCCATGTTTTAAGGGGAATTCCATATACTTTCAGAGTTCAAGCTATGCTATGTCCAATTATTTAGTTTATTTTATATTTTTAAGGTGAATTTCACTAATTTCATGCAATTTCAAGTTTTTATAAGTGAAGGTTTTTCACAAAATTTCAGTTTATTTTACATGTCAAAGGCAAATTTCACGCTTTTCATGTGATTTCAAGTTTTGTATGCCCATTTTCAATTTATTTCACATTTTTAAGTTGAATTTTACGTAAATCGTAATTGAAATTTTATTGTGTTCTTGTTTTGTTCTTACGGTTATAACTTATAATATATTCGAAGTTTCAATTACAAACCCTAAAAATAATATGTTGCATGATAAAAATACTTCAAACGAGATATACAATTATGTTTAGATTGCACATAATTATATGCAGTTTTTATATAAAAATCTTGTATATAATTCGAAAGTGATGTTCTTGTCACAATTTTTTTTTATTGGCCCCTCCTACCAAAAAATCCTGGCTCCCCCTGAACTAAATTGCTATTTGCCGCCAACTAAAAAAAATTGAATTCAAATTTTGAATTTTCTCTTCCTTTCATTCTATAAATTTGAATTCCAATAATATTTGACTCATTCAACAAAAACCTCTGCCGTAGAGCCCAGTGCCTCCGTCGCTGGCACCGTTCTTCCGTCGCCGTCCAACCTCTCGTCGTCCTCAACCGTCAAACAGGTAAGTTTAATTTTCCGACAACTTTTCCAGTTTTCCGGCGACAATGACGGCGGGCCGAAAAAAATTTGCAGCCGGGACACCACCGGGCCGAAAATCTCTTTCGACCCGGCGGCGTCAGGGCCGCAAATTGTTTTTTGGCGGGCCGCCGAATTCTCCGACCGATATTTTTCCGGCGGCGTGTTCGAAGGCCGGGCGCAAAGTTTTTTCGGCTCTGCGGCGCACCGGCCGCATCTATGTTCTTCTCTGTCCAGACCCTCTCAAACTCATTAATCTTTTGAAGAAAACCCTCTTGAGTCCAACTCCATGCAGCTTTGTCGAAATATTTCTTACATACCGTCTGTGCTACCTCTCTTTGTGCAATTCCACCCAGTAATTGCTCAAACTTTTTCTTCACACAGTTGTTGACGTGCCATAAACATACTAGGTGGACAGTATGTGGGAGAGGGAAGACCACAGGAACAGAAGCAAGCATACCACCTTCTTTGTCTGTCACAATGACATTCGGAACCGTATCACCGAGCAACCCTTTAATACATCGCAGTAGCCACTCATATGTTTCCTTTGTTTACTGCTTAATAATTGCACATGCAATGTTGAAATTCTTCTTGACTGGAGTAACCCCAATAATCTCAACCCATGGCCAACCCGTACCTGTTCGTCTTGTAGGTCGAGTCGATGGGGATGACGTACGGCCATGCATGCAACATCCTAATGGACGTCGGGTGGGCAAAAAACAGATTAATGAGCACATTATTAGCGTCCTTTTGCAAACATATTTGGTACCCACGATGTTCAGCTCCGTGAAGCGCAAACTGTATCACATCCATTTCACCCATCTCATCCAATCTTGTCTTGTAATTTCTGTTGTACATCTGTTTGATATCATGATGGACACCCCCTTCAGTATTGAGTGTCGTCTTCTGCTGATTTGATCTAACCCTCGCCTTCCTCAGTAATCTTAACCTCTCTTTTTCAGCCTCACTAAACTGTTTGTTGTGTCGGTGATGTTCTGGATACAACACCTTTTCATGGTTGTGAAACCCTCTATTAGCTCTGGTTACAGTTTACACTACTTGTCACTCCTACTACGACCCATGTGTTTGGACCATTCTCTTGCCATACTTCCTTAATAAATATCTGAAACTGGCAACCAGTACCCTTCGAACTAATATTCCAACGCGTCTCCTTCGTAGGGTCTGGTTTATAAGACTTAACGATCCTACTGTTTCTGTCGCAAAACATATAGAGGGCAGTAACAGGATGTAGTGCTGCAGTATTCGGTTTCCATGCTCCTCTAATAATAAAGAACTCACACTCTTGAGTGATTGCTTTTGCTGCTAACTCAGCTAACTCCACACTTGCATAATAGATCTCATTCTCAAATTCCCGTGTGTAATCATGATTGGCCGGTAACCACTCTGACATTTTTCCTACAATTACAATATAACACATCAATATTCCTGTGAACCTAAACGCTAATTTCAAGTCTTAACCGCTAAATTCAACTCCTAAACTCTAAATTCAACTCGTAAATGCTAAATTCAACTCCTAAACTCTAAATTCTTTACTTACACGCTAAATTCAACTCCTAAACTCTAAATTCAAGTCTTAACGCTAAATTCAACTCCTAACCTCTAAATTCAATTCTTACGCGCTAAATTCAACTCTTAAACGATAAATTCAACTTCTAAACTCTAAATTCAATTCTTATCCGCTAAATTCAACTCCTAAAATTTAATTTTCCGACGATTTCCAACGAACAGACGGCGAGCCAAAATTTTCCGCGCGTTCCGGCCGCCGAAAAATTTCGGCCCGCCGTCTGTTCGTTGGAAATCGTAGGAAAAATTGTTCGAAACTACAAAAAATCGACGCATCTGCTTAGGGATGATTGATGGATGCGTGTCCGCAGTTTACGTCGAGGTTCGGCTTTCCCGAAGATTTTCTGGCGAGTTTTACGGCGAGCGTCGATTTGTTTTTTATTCAATACGTTTTCGGAAAGTTGGATATGTTGTAGATTGTGAAACTCCTTAACCAAAAGATGTACATTTTTTTTTTGTTGGCGGCAAATAGCAAGCCCCTATATTTACCCTATTATTTTCCATAAATTAATAATCAACAACCTTTTTATGCTCGCATTGATTCTAACCAAGATAGTCAAATTATATCGTTTAGAATGTGAATATTGGATGCATATAAATGTACCGTAGTGGTGAACAAGGACTTGGTCTTGTGGTATTACGAGTACTTTTGAACTTAAAGATCCAAGTTTCTCCCCATAAGTAGCACCTTATGATGAAAGCACACCTAACTTTTATCTATAAAAATTATAGGTAATAATTTTCAATCCAACCATTTAAATCCAATCTATTTGATCCAAATTCAATTGGATTGATGGATTCAGTGGATTGATCCATAGATCCAAATGAAAAATTACGATTAGTATCTATATTTTTTATATTTTGGTATCTAATATTTATTTTTTATAATAAAAATGTCATAAAAAATTTACGTTTTGGTAACTAAAAATTTTTATATGACATTTTAGTACCTAAACTTTTCAAGATTTACATTTTGGTCTAAGACTTGGATGTCATTTGGATCCATGGATCAATCTACCAATCCATGAATCCACCAATTTATTTGATCCAATGAATACATCAATAAAATCTGTCAATCCATAGATTCAATCCTTTTGCCACCTCTAATAAAAATATAAATGTAGTATAGTACTACTTAAACAATGAATTTAAAATTATCACACATTAATTAAAATTGAGCATTCTTGTGAATTTTTATGCAGTTGAAATCAATCATGTATTTTTAGTTATTCTGCTATTAATATTGCTAAACCCCTTACCGAAAGGAAAATAGTCTTGCGAAATCCGAATGTCCCGACAGGCTGAGACAAAAACAAATATGGTAATAAATATATACAAGTATGGAAAAAGAACATGCGTTCCCTTTTATTGAGGAAAAAAAATGCACCCCGAAAAAAAGGTTTGATTGGTCCACTTACCACCATTACTATTCATAAAAATGTATAACAAAAAATAAATACAAAATGCCGAGAGTTGCGGGTGAAGCTCCAAAGCCTAACTACGTGTCATAGGAGCTAATCCAAAAGACGTTTATTATTTTTTTTAAGATATGCTAGAGTGGCGGCATAGTATGGACCATTAGTGGTTTTACGTTTTTAGAATTTGGTGTATTTTGGTTATTCTGACATGTTCAAGTCAATTAAGATTTGAGATTGAATTGTTAATTGTACAAGCGATTTTTTCATGCCAGCAAAGAAGTGAAAACCCTAAAGTTTTAGTTTTCGTTGATCATCGAAGTATTTTTTTTATCTCAATATTTGTAGTAAAATGATACATAAAGTATATTACGGTAGAAATCTCCATCAATCTAAGTTAGTCCCAAATACTTTGTAGTTTGTTAATTAATCTTCTTCTTGAGCATGATCATCAAGTGTTGTTGTGGGTTGTTAGATTACAGTAGAGAAGGCAATAACGTTAGACTAACAAGTTATTAAGCTAGACAAATCGTATGTTATTGGCGACATTAATCACTCAATACGTAGATTGCGTATTTTATTTCTAAGTCGTCTATCAATCCATCCATCGCCAGATTATTGCATTGCATCTGTCAGAATAGCATATTAGTAAGAAAAAGTGAAATGGCTCAAACTTTTATTTTCTTCCGGCATAATTATCAACTAAACTATCATCACTATAATTAAGGAGCAATGATTGGGTCATAAATAGTGATGAGTCCGCTTCTCTATAATAACCAATTCCCCTATTTCCCTCGACAGAAAAACAAGTTGCTCTTACACTAAACCCTCCTCCACTCTCTGCTATAAAAACCACTCCATATATCTCTCTTTTCTTCCTCAACACATTCCCTCCAAATACCTCTCATCTCTAAACAAAAAAAATGGCAATTCAGCTCTCCCTTCTTCTTCTCCTCCTCTTAGCACTCCTCCAATTCCCAACCCATATTTTCACCTACCCTGTTTCAGACCCTGATTCAGTTGCAGAAGAAGTAAATTGGTAAGCTCTTCAGTACGTTCCACACATTCTAATTATCCCCATTCACGCTTGTAACAAGTGTATAAAGCACTGTTGTACAAACAATTACAATAGTTTGAACGGTTCCGTCTTTGGATGATAACGAATAAACTAAATATATTTCTACTTTCTGCAACGATAAAAAAAAAAATGGGCTGCGTACGTGTCGATATATCGATTTCGTAACATATTTTTTTAAAAAAAAAACAAATATAAGCTATATTCTGCAACGGTAAAAATGTAACATGCAAGCTTCCTTGCAAACTCAATTTTTCTTTTTTCAGGAGCATAAGAAACGCAACGGCGGATGCGATGGCGGATTCAGGATTCCGCTCGTGCAAAACGGGGAACCCAATCGACGACTGCTGGAAATGCGACCCCTATTGGTACAAGAATCGGAAGCACCTGGCCGACTGCGCGATCGGGTTCGGGAAGCAGGCGACTGGGGGCAAATACGGCAGGTTCTACGTCGTGACCGACCCGAGCGACGACCCGTTCCACCCGAGACCGGGAACCCTGCGCCACGCCGCGATCCAGAAGAGGCCGCTCTGGATCGCGTTCGCGCGCGACATGGTGATCACGCTCAAGCGGGAGCTGCTGGTGAGCTCGCACAAGACGATCGACGGCAGGGGCAGCAACGTGCACATAGCCGGTGGGCCCTGCATCACGATTCGCTACGTGACGAATGTCATCATCCACGGGCTCCACATCCACCACTGCAAGAGCGCGAGGAGCATGTACTCGTCGTCGTCGGGTGATGATGATCCTTCCGATTTCGATAATGATGCGTTGGTCGGGGAGGTGTCGGACGGGGATGGAATCTCCATCTTCGGCTCGAGGCTCGTGTGGGTCGACCACTGCTCGCTGTCCAGCTGCTTCGACGGGTTGATCGACGTGACCTACGGTTCGACCGCGGTCACGCTCTCGAACAACTACATGACGCACCATAACGAGGTGATGTTGTTGGGCCACAACGACGGGTTCACTCGGGATAGAGCCATGCAGGTCACCGTTGCGTTTAATCATTTCGGCGAAGGACTGATCCAAAGGATGCCAAGGTAACGCCGAATTTTCCTCCCTCTTTTATTTAACGATGCAGGTGTTAGTGTGTGGTATATGATCTACGATTGAACGTCTCCCAACAACTCGAGTTATTTTGATCAACTGGTTTCTTGACATGGTATCAGAGTCTTCTCTAACCGAGAGGTCTTGTATTCGAGTCCCGGTGACCCTCATTTGTTAAGCACATGGTATTCGGACTTGTGCAAAACTTCAAGCCCCTGTGAGTGGCTTTCGTTTGAGGGGCGTGGTAGTGTGTGGTATATGATCCATAATTGAACGCTTCCCAACAACTCGAGTTATATGGATCAACTGGTTCTTGACAATAGGATTGAGTCGAATTTAACCGTTGATATTGATGATTATGTGTTCGTGATTGGCTGGCACGTACAGGTGTAGGCATGGGTACTTTCATGTGGTGAACAACGACTACACGCATTGGCTGAAGTATGCAATTGGAGGGAGCGCTGCTCCAACGATCAATAGTCAAGGGAACCGGTTTTTGGCCTCGAACAACAGGTTCACTAAAGAGGTCAGAGTAGGGGGTTTTTTTTTTTTTTGCTGAAGTATGCAATTGGGTGCGACTAGGGGTGGTTATACGGTCCGATCCGGTTAAATTGGTACAAATTGATCCGGTCCAGTCCGGTTTTTTTTGAAAATATAAGAACCAAAAATTGGATTGGATACAGTCCGGTCTTGATCCGGTCCAGTTTTGACCCGGTCTGGTGCCAATTTGATTTTTTTTTTTGCAAGCTCTAAATGAAAGTCTATGAACTTCCTTTATAGCTTAGCTCGATATATAGAGACAAAAAAAATATATTCATTTTTGGGTCGTTTGGGCATGCAGGTGACGAGGCGTGCCAATGCGCCGCAGAGTGAGTGGAGGAAATGGAACTGGAGATCGCAAGGAGACATGTTTCTAAACGGCGCCTTCTTCAGAAGTTCAGGCAGCGGAGCGACTTCCAGCTATGCCAAGGCGACGAGCTTGCCAGCTAAGCCCTCTAATATGGTCGCCTCCATGACCGCCAGTGCTGGCGCCCTGCTCTGCAGGAGAGGTTTAGCATGTTGATTAATTAATTAATGGGAAACAACATGATGGTCGTTTTGGAAGAATGTCCCAGTAAGAGAAGGTGTTGGGTATTAGTCATTAGAACTACTAACTCGATTGGATTTGGTGACGATGAGTTTGCGATGGAAATACACCGGGGGAGAAATGAAAATAGGAAAATAAAGTAGCCTGTCCTTCTCCACTGATATTTGTCTAGAGGAGGGGGCATGAGCTTCGTTTTTAGGGTACCTAGCTAGAAGAGCTTTTATTTTTACGGGTTGTTTGTGCACCGGAACAAATCATGCATGAATAAGATTTTGTACATCCTTTAAGTAATATCAATGCCAAGCTAAGCAATCAGAATTTTTTTATGACCGACCGGAAGTTTACTCATAGCTCGTGCTTCGCGGTGGTAGTAAACTTATTATTTCTCTTTTGATAAAGTTTCATCTCCACTGTCAATCTTACTCAGTTTAGGTTTTCGGTACAAAATAAATGCATATATATAATTAGTTAGGCTACACGTTGAATCCTAACCGGCTTACTTCGTCAACCCTCTCTCAAATTGATGCTGCTTACACAACATCAATTTGTTAGTCAAATAACAGTGATGACTCGAGCCGACTACCTTTGTCAACAAATCTGCAGTTTGATCTTTTCTTGACAGATAGCTAAGATGAATGACTCCCTTTGTAACAAGCTGCAGAATGTCATGTACATGAGTCTCGATATGCTTTGTCTTGTCATGCAGTAATGGATTGGTTGCAAATCCGATGACACTCGTATTATCACCATAAAGCTTCATATGCATTAAAATAGTAACACCTAGATCCCTAAGGAGCCGTTGTAGCCATACTAGTTCTGATATATTCAGCTTCTGTTGAGTATTCCGATACCCGGTCTTGTTTCTTGCAACGCCATGATATAAAAGATTGTCCAAACTTTACGCACTAACTCGATGTCGACCTCTTGGTGTCAACACAGCCGGCAATTTCAGCTTCCGCAAATGCTTCCATTTTTGGCTTGCCTTGCTTCAGAAAGAAGAGTCTAACGTCTTGCATACCTTGTAAGTATCTTAAGATCCTATGAACTGCACCAAGATGCACAGTCTTGGCTATCCTTATGTGTTGGGCAACCACTTGTACGACGTAGTCTATTTCTGGTCGTGTAGAGCTCAAGTACCAAAGACTAACCACGACAGTATGATAAATTGTCTAGTGCACAAGGTTTGCAACCATCAAAAATGTTCTTCAGTCAACAAATCACGAACATACTTATTTTGTTCAACAAAAATGCCATGTACAGTACGCTCGATCTCCATCCCAAGGAAATAGTAGACATCTCCAAGTACTTTCAGTTTAAAGGTTTGATGCAAGGATTCAGACAACTCTCTTATTCCTGGTCGATTACTACAAGAAATTATCATATCATCAACGTACAATAAAAGTATTGTAATACCTTAGACTGTAGTTCTTAGAAAGAGTGATGGATCATTCTAACTTTGCACGAAACCCGCTTGAATGACTACACCATGAAAGCTCTCATACCACAATATAGGAGCTTGTTTGACACCATACAATGATCTCTTCAGACAACAAGCAATGTTCAGACCTCCTTTAGAATACCCAGCTGGACAAGCCATATAAATAGACTCCTTAAAATCACCATGTAGAAAAGCCTTTTTCATGTCTAGCTGCACTAAGGTATATTTATACACTTTTTACCCCTTTTTCCTTAGATGTTTGAAGTACTTTCACTCTGTGAGGTTCAATTTTACGCTAGGCTGTGGTTGTCATTAGTATGTCTCGGATCCTAGCAGGTGAAATCCTGTGATGTGTTGCAGATGTTTGAGGTACTTTCACTCCGTGAGGTTCGGTACCGCGCATAGCTCAAGACGACCAAAGGCCTGTGACATCCCGTGATGTGTTGGAGAAGATCAATCTTGGCACCAAGTACTTCCCACGTCCTACTTTGATTAGTACCATGCTCCCCGAAGCCGAGAGGCTATAATCAGATCCACTTAGTTGAGGATGACATCCACAAGACTGCATTCAGGTGTCTGGAAGCCATAGGGTTCTATGAGTGGCTCGTCATGCCCTTTGGTTTGAATAATGATGGTGTCACTTACCAACGATCCATTAATGCTATATTTCATGACTTGATTGATGAGGTGGTTGAGGTTTATGTGGATGACATTGTTGTCAAGTCTAAGGTGACTTTTTAGGCTTCCTTGTGAGCCACCGTGACATTGAGGATGATAAGAGTAAGACCAAGGCCATCATTTAGGCCATGCCACCAAGTAATAAGAAAGAGCTTAAGAGGTTCCTTGGCCAAGTTAACTACATTCGACATTTCATCTCGAATTGTGTTGGCTCAACCCAAGTCTTCTTTTCATTGTTGAAGCTGAAGCAAGAAGATGAATTCGTATGGCGTTAAGAGCATCAACCAGTCTTTGATGACATCAAGAAGTACCTGGCAACCCCGCCGGTACTGGCATAAAAATGGCCATTACGGAATTAATTGACCGGATCGAGGCCCGTCTGGCAGGTTGGTCAGCATCATCCATGTCGATGGCCGCGCGTTTGAGGTACTTTCATTTAATTGAAATCTTGTGATGTGTTGCAGATGTTTGAGGTACTTTCACTCCGTTAGGTTCGGTACCGGGTATCAATGCAGTCAAAATCACGCTTTAAAACTTAAAAACTTACGATTTTATGCTTCTAGGTCACCAAAACGCATTCGTTTCCATATAAAAACATAGGTGTATAAAATCGGACTAAATTGCGCTTTAAAGCTTAAAAACTCACGTTTTTACGCTTATAGTTCACCAAAACGCTTTACGCTTTTAGTTCACTAAATGAGTATTATTTTCATGAAATTAATTATAAAAATTATATTTTAAAGGTAAATCACCAACCATATGATACATTTGATATTAAAGGATGCATACTAGGTACTTGGATGCATTCTCAGCTTCAATAAAGTAATCTAATTACCCCTTTTTCGCTTCTAGGTAGAATCGCACTTTTGACTGCATTGTCGGGTATAGCTGAAGACGACCAGAGGCCTGTGACATCTCGTGATGGGTTGGAGGAGATCAATCTTGGCACCAAGGACTTCCCACGTCCTACTTTCATTAGTACCATGCTCCCTAAAGCCGAGAGGCTATAATCAGATCCACTTAGCTGAGGAGGACATCCACAAGAATGCATTCAGGTGTCTGGGAGCCATAAGGTTCTATGAGTGGCTCGTCATGCCCTTTGGTTTGAAGAATGATGATGTCACTTACCAATGATCCATGAATGCTATATTTCATGACTTGATTGGTGAGGTGGTTGAGGTTTATGTGGATGACATTGTTGTCAGATCTAAGGTGACTTTTTAGGCTTCCTTGTGAGCCAGCGTGACATTGAGGATGATAAGAGTAAGACCAAGGCCATAATTTAGGCCATGCCACCAAGTAATAAGAAAGAGGTTAAGAGGTTCCTTTGCCAAGTTAACTACATTCGGCGTTTCATCCCGAACTGTGCTGGCCAAACCCAAGTCTTCTCTTCATTATTGAAGCTGAAGCAAGAAGATGAATTCGTATGCCGTCAAGAGCATCAACAAGTCTTTAATGACATCAAGAAGTACCTGGCAACCCCGCCGGTACTGGCATAAAAATGACCTTTACGAAATTTATTGACCGAATCGACGCCCGTCTGGCAGGTTGGTCTCAGCATCATCCATGTCGATGGCCGCGAGTATTAATCTAGCGCAGTTTGTTCTGTCGGCACTACCAGCCTATACAATGCAAATGACCTTCTTACCGGCAAGCGGCAGAGATTTCATTGATAAGAAGATCTGCCCTTTTATATGTGGGAGCTCGGAACAGGGGCGTAAAATCTATTTGGTATACTGGGAGACGATCTGGAGACCGAGGAAGTAGGGCGACCTATGAGTTAGGGGTGCTACACGAACAAATGAGGCTTACATGTTGAAGATATTATGGCGGCTTCTTACGAAGCCGAACGATCTTTGGGCGCGCGTCATGCTAGCGAAGTACTGCTCTTAGACCGAGGAGGGATTGTAACTCAAAACCAGCGGGCGAATATCTAACCTATGGCATGGTGTTCTGCGAGTCAGACATTTGGTTGATGATGCTACTGCTTGGAACATCTAGAACGGATGGGTGGCTAGATTCTGGAGCGCCCGATGGGTGGACGATTCGACCGTTCTCCGGGATCATGCCCCTAACCTCCCCCAGATATGGAGGTTATGATTGTGGCAGAATTCGTTATAAATGGTGAGTGGAACGAGGCTTTTTTACGTGCTTACTTACCGGAGGAATTTGTTTCGCAGGTACGGCTACACCCGGTGCCCACGAAAATCGCGTCTGATGTCCGAGTGTGGTGACTCTCACCAAATGGAGCTTTTTCTCTCCGAACAGCGTACGAGCTCACAGATACGGTGGACGACCTGATCCTAAACCAACCCATTTGGAAGACTCGACGATGCAACGGGTGCGCACATTTCGTTGGCTTCTCAACCATGATCATCTGCTAACAAACGCAGAAAGAGGATGAAAACACCTGACCACCGATACGAGTTGCAAGATATGCGGTGGGGGCCCTGAGACTACTATTCATGTTGTTCGGAACTGTCCATTTGTGAGAGCTACTTGGGGGGCTCCTTGAAGACGTACCAAACACCACGTTCTTCGAACCTGACATTCATCGGTAGTCTCTGCACTACTTATCAGGGCGCAGTAATATCATTGATAGCACTTTTTTGAAGACAATTGCTCGCTTATGTGGAAGAACTGGAATGATCACCTCTTCCGGAGCGAGCTGAAAATCCATGAGCAAATCCAGTTCATCACCAAACAGCTAAGACAACAGATCAACATAGTCTTTGAACAAGAGAATACCATCTTTGAAGCTAGGGGACTCCAAGAGTGGCGGGACATTAACTGGCATCCACCGCAGAGTGGTTGGGCCTGTATTAACACAGATGGCTCAGTCTCTAATTCTTCTGCGAGCACGACCTGTGGCGGCATCGTGAGGGAGACGATGGGCGCTATATCGGAGCTTTCACAGCGAACTTGGGAGGGGCTCGATTACTCGTGCGGAGCTGACTGGGATTGTTTATGGGTTGAGGCTGGCTTGGGAGGAGGGGGTCGGGAAGGTTATTCTACAGACAGACTCCTGCACTGCGAAGACCCTGATCGAGAATGCTACACCACAACATCCACATTACACCTATGTAGCAGAGATCTGCCATTGGCTAGCTCGACCATGGCTTGTCAAAATAGAGCATGTTTACACGGAAGCGAACTTTGTGGCTGATCACCTCGCTTCCATTTGTCACTCTTTACCTATCAGGGTTCACGGGATTCATGACCCGAGTAGTACTTTACGCTATTGGTTGTATTTTGACATTGCGGGGATTCAAACAGCTCGTCCTATTGGTTGTATTTTGACATTGCGGGGATTCAAACAGCTCGTCCTATTGGTTTACAATAAAGGTTAGGACGCCCTTAGCGCCTGTTCACACACAAAAAAACTTTACAAAAACTAAATTAAACAGAATGCTTCAGAATGGGTTGATCTTTCTTTGGATCTTTAATTCCAGAAGGAGTTGCCATGGATGAGGATTTCACTCAACATTGCCAACTCTCCCATGGATAGATTTTCAGCACATTTTGTTAGTGATACAAAATGTTCAAAGGTGTGGTAGTAGGAATGACAGAATCGTGATAAGTCATAATTAAATTGCGAGCAAACCTATGTCAATTGAGCTTCTAGCCTTCTACTATAGGTTAGACTGATTAAAACAGCCAAAATATGATACACTATTACAAACGCATGCCGGTCATAAACTCATTAAGCTTTGAAATTTTCATAACCGATTATGAAACTATCAGTCAAACCAATGGCGCAATGAAATAACTCGACGACATCAATTGATTGACGGCACAGAAAATATACTTCAATGGACAAGGCAAGTCACGGACCACAACTACATAACAACAAAGAAACAAAATTCAGCGCCATGCCAGCTCCTCAACTACATAAACTAACGACTGATGCCAACATACATGTTACAACCAGTAAAAGCCAAAGCTGAGAGTCGCAAAAAAAAAACTCTCCCACCAAGTGAACCACATTGTAATCAAGGCTAAATAAGAACATGCATTTCGGAACTAGGATACCACGGGAAAAAAGCAAAACATGGTGAACTAGAACTCAGCAGCAGAGATGACGTCATCAATCTTCAGTATCATCTTGACTACTTGCGTTGCAAGCAAGACCTGTTGCTGCTTCCCTATCAGTGTCTCGAACACGTTCTGCTCACGCATATCCGTCGTGCCCACGTCGTTGCAGTCAATTCCACAGTGGGGATTGTTCTCCTGCATCCCCCATATCAAAGGAACATTAACATCACAGCAATTATATTAATGTTAGGAGGTGATGGATGGCAGAAGCTATGGGAAGTGTTTATCAAGTTACCTTGATTTGCTGGGACTTCACAGCAGATAGAGTCTCAATGGGTTGAAGCCCACTGTTTTCTGCTAGTGCCATAGGGATAGCATCCAAAGCATCTGCGAATGCTCGAATGGCATACTGAAGCAAAAAAAAAACTTAAAGCTATTAGTATATGGAGATAAAACCAGGAAAAGAAAAAGGTTCTGTGAAGGGAGGATATGAAAAACCAACCTGCTCAACTCCAGGATATCTGTCCGCAGCAGCTTCTACAGCAATTGAGCAAGCGATTTCAGCAGAACCACCGCCGTACACGATGGAGTTGTTGCGGATGAGATTCCTAGCAACACACAGGGCATCATGGATGCTTCGCTTGGTCTCTTCTATCATCATCTTGTTACCTGGTTGAGCATCAAGTAGGAGGATCTCTGTAATCAGTATGGCTGAGAAGAATGATAAACAAAGGAATGACAGAAGCCAAAAATATATTGACCTCCACGAATGAAAATAGTAACAGCTCTGGAATTTGCACAATGTTCAATGTACAGCATTCTATCTTTTGTGGTACCAAAAGACTTCTCCCTAACCAAACCAGCCTGCAGAATCGATGAAGAAAGTGTGAAAGAAATCTAAGAGAACAAACGCATAATTAAATTTTTCAGATTTGAACAATTCACAGCAGGAATTTCCCAAGAGAAGACATACCTTCCCTAGCTTCTCAGCTGTCAACTCCTGGAATCTTGGAACTATCCTGCCACCTATAGACGAAGAAAACATGTTTTGTCAAAAGCAACGTACATCACACAAAAACAATGGAAAAGCTTGTGAAGAATTCTGAACAAACACTCAACCTGTGGCAATTGCTATCAGCTCTAGCTCTACTCCACCAACCCAACGTACTGCGGGAAGGTTTCTGTGCATCAACAAATGGTTCGCCTCATCATCAAATCCCCACTGGCAGATAACCAGAGTTGCACCAACATCCTGTCACATCAATTTCAAGAAAGAAAGTTTATACATTCTAGATAAGATGAGCAATTCCCTCAACCACTGCTAAGATACATGATGCTTCACAATGGACAAACAATCATACCTTGCACTTTTGAACCATGTCATCAAAATACTGCTGCTCTTGCTTACGCAAAGTCTCAAACTTCTCTACTGTGTCGATGTCCACCTTGTGCTTGGTCTTTGGCTTCGGGGGTTCGAAGGGACATGTCAAAATAGCAATGTTTGCATCTTGAATTTGCTTAGGCATCTGCGGGTGACTCATGTCCTTGTCAACAACTATCCCATATATTAGTTCAGTATCTTCCAACTTCCCGCCAACTTTCCCATCAACTTTTATCAAGTCCAAGTTCACATCTTTTCTCTCTAAATCGGCCACAGCAAGGACTGCTTTGACTGAGATCTCAGCCAACTTACGCTTGCATCTGTTCACACTACAAAATAAAGACACGAATATTTAACCAAAGAACCTCACATTTAAATGATTCCTGCCTTTTCAAAATCTCTACTAGTCCTATACAAACACCTATGATAGCAAGAAGGGAGTAGTAGAAGACAGAATCAACTATGCCAAGGTACTTACATCTTTGAAGACAAAGTAGTCATGCAAGTCTGGACAAGCGATTCTATGTTATTCTCTCCAAATTCAAACTTATGAGCAATACGCTCCAAATGCTCAACGGCTATTCTCGACGCCAACTCATAGCCCTCTGCAATTCGAATGGGATGAATCCCACGTTCTAGCAACTTCTCAGCTTGCTCTAGAAGACTTCCAGCCATGACTACGACACCTGTGGTGCCATCACCGATCTCATAGTCCTGACTCCTAGATAGCTCCACCATCAGCTTGGCGATTTGATTGTCTACATCCATCTGCTCCAAGATCGTTGCCCCATCATTGGCTGGAAACAGAATAAGCAAATAGACTCTGTCAAGCAAAATAAAAGTGTGCAGGCGGCAAAAGAAATCACATCACATCAAATCAACTTCCATTCTCAAGCTATAAATTCACTGAGGTAGATTCTGGCTAGATCAAATCATTCAGGTCTCGGTTTTTATTTGCACTCCAAAAATAAGCTTCCAGTTCTTACTCTACTCCAACAGTCTTAAGTTACGAACAACGATCCACAGAGATCCATGAACGAACCTTAAACCCTAGCTGCTAGTCGAATAGAAGTATGAATTCACCACGAAACACAGACACACACAAACACACGAGCTACGACCATCAAATCAGCAGATCGAAAGCCATAAAATCGAAATCCAAGACCCGTGCAATCTAACTCGATCGCGGAACTAGAAAGAGAGAAGAATGAGCGAGGAAAAGGATACTCACTAATGGTAACGTCGCCGTCTGGGCTGGAGAGCATCTTGTCCATCCCCTTGGGACCGAGCGAAGTCCGGAGGATACGAGCGACGGACCTTCCGGCGGAAATGTTGGCCTTCTGAGCATCGAGACCCCGCAATCGAGTCTTCTGCTCCTGCTCCTTGATTATGATGAACGGCCGCCCGTATTCGTCGAAAGCTAGCGCCATTTTTTCGGCACCGCTTCTTTCTTCCCGGTTTCAAACTCCGCTTCAACGGAGACGACGGAGCTGTGAAGGGTGGATTTGGAGAGGAAGTGAATAAACCAGTGTGAATGGCAGTAGAAGCTTCCCTCCTTTCTCCCTGTCCCTCCGCCATTTTGAAGCCCTAACCCGCCCTCGGTTCCTGGGTCGGGCTTGAGGATCCGAAAAGTTGCTTAATGGACTAGCGAGCCCAATTGTTGCTATAATAATATATTTTTTTTATAGGAAACCTGGATACTTGTATTAAGGATATTAGTATCGGCCCAAATAGCCCTGGCCCAAATCAGCCTCTAACAAAGAACGGAGCAACAAAGGGGGGTTATCAACCCAGACAATCTGTTGGTTCCAACCCAAACCAGTATGAGCCAACCAGTGAGCAATAGTGTTATTCTTCCTCGAAGCAAAACACCATCGAACTTCAACCCCCACCAGAGATTCATTAGCCCTAGCCAACTTTCTCAGCTCGTCACACCAAACCCCAAGCTCAGTGAAATCTTCACTTTCATTCTTCAACTTATTCACAAGCACCTGGCAGTCCGATTCAACAATCAGGGGACCGATTTCCCTACGATTGGCCTCCTTTAAGCCCAGAATCAGGGCTTTCGCCTCTCCTTCGATCGGGCGAAAAACACCCCATTCCTTCTTCGCCAAAGCCCTCACGAATTCACCCCTGCAATCTCGTATAATACAGCCCATACCCACGCCTTGGTTCTGGATAATTCCTGCATCAGCGTTTAATTTATAGGAGCCGTCCGGAGGAGGGATCCAGTGGTGCGAAGCATGGGATCGATGCCGAGGAGTACTAGCCAAAGAGCAAGAATTAGGAGAGGTATTAGCCGCCTGAAAAGAAGATATCCAGGCCAGCGCTTTCGGAATAATCTCATCCTCCTCCAGCTTTCGGTTATTAAACTTATGATTGCATCTCTCTTTCCAGAGGTACCACAAGATCGAGCAGAATTTCTGAATTCTTTCTTCTGGGTAGTTTTTGAGAATTTCCTTGATCCATTCAAAATCTGACTTCCCTTCACCTTTCTCGAACAGGTCGGATTCATCACATTCCCTCCATCTTCTACGAATCCAGTCACAGCTAATCAGAGCATGGGATTGTGTCTCAGGGAGGTTACAGAAAGGGCAATTAGGGTCGGCTTTCTCGATCCATTCTTCCACATGAACTCCAACAGGTAAGATGTTCTTGCATACCTTCCATAAGAAAACACGAACCTTAGGTTGGATATGAAGCATCCATAGAGCCCTCCAAGCCTCTGCATCCTCTGTGTTTTGAGACAGTTTCCGCATTTGATAATGAGATTGTTGTTCTCTAATAAAGTAGTAACCAGATTTGACAGAGTAGGCTCCATTTTCTGAGTGTTTCCAAACTCTCGACTCAGATCCAAGAGGAAAGCTTAGAGGAATCCTTGCTATAAGATTCTGATCCTCTCTAGAGAACAGCAACCTCAATTTATCCATCCTCCACGTCCCTGTCTCCGAATCAATGATAGAGCTGACTTTATCCTCTAGCATTTCCCCAAAGGGAATCGGATCAGCTTGATAAAAGCTTTTTCCAGGAATCCATTCATCTTTCCACATACTTATCGAGCTCCCATTACCCACTCTCCATCTAAAGCCTTCCACAATTTTCTCTTTGGCTTCCACAATACTCTTCCATATATAACTAGGTTGATAGCCCTCCTTAGCTTGAAGTACATCAGATTTAGGAAAATAGCGAGCTTTGAGAACTTTTGCCATAAGCGAGTGAGGTCTAGTAAGCAGATTCCAAACCTGTTCTCCCAGCATTGCATAGTTGAATGATCTAAGATCTCTGAACCCCAAACCTCCTTCCAACTTTCCATCACACAATTCATCCCACTCAATTCCGTGTATTTTTGACTCCTTTCCTTTCTGCCCCCACCCGAAATTCGAAATAAGGCTTTGGATTTCTTTGAGAGTGCCCTCTAGTATTTTAAAGACTGACATAGGATAAAGGCATTGAGCTTGAGTGATAGACTTAATCAGAACCTCTTTACCTGCTTGAGATAGGGTCCTGCTCTTCCAGTCCTTTAACTTTTTCCTCACCCTTTTTTTAACTTCCTCAAAGATGATCTTCTTTGATCTTCCCACCACAGTTGGAAGTCCAAGATATTTCTGATGTTTACTTACTTCCTTGATTCCCAGAGTGCCACAAATCTCCAATCTTCTGCTTATTCGAACGTTCTTACTGAAGGAGAGCTCAGATTTTGAATAATTAATGAGCTGACCAGATTCCATAGCATAAGTGTTTAGGATGTCCTTAAGTTCATCACACTCTCTGAGACTGGTCTTACCAAAATCACACAGTCATCCGCGAAAAGAAGATGTGAAATAATGGGAGCTTTTCTTCGTATTTGAATCCCACTCAATTTTCCTTCAGATTCAGCCCTCTTGATCAGGGCAGATAGACCCTCAGCACATAGCAAAAATAGATATGGGGAAAAGGGATCACCTTGTCTCAATCCTCGTGAAGGAGTAAAAATATCTGTTTTGTGGCCATTGACAAGGATAGAATAGGTAACCGATGATACACATTTCATAGTAAGGTCAACCCATCTGTCATCAAAACCCATTTTCTTCATAACCCCTTTCAAAAAATCCCACTCCACACGGTCATAGGCTTTGGCCATATCCAGCTTCGCCGCAAAGTATCCCTCCTTAGCTCTTTCCCTTTTCTTCATGAATTGGAAACATTCAAAAGCAACAATAACGTTATCAGTGATAAATCTTCCAGGGACAAATGCACTCTGTTCTTCTGAAATAAGATCATCCAGAATCAATCTAAGTCTGTTTGCCATCACTTTTGATATGATTTTGTAAGTCACACGACACAGACTGATAGGTTTGAAGTCTTTAGGAGTGTTGGGAGCTTTCACCTTAGGGATCAGAGCAATGAGTGTGTGGTTTAGCTCTTGGGGGAGAACACCATTGTTGAAAAAATTCAAAGCAGTCCAATTTTTCTGAAAAAACCCTGCAGAGAAACCATCAGATCCAGGGGCTTTACAAGGCCCCATTTGACTGAGAGCAGCCCTTATTTCCTCCTCACAGACAGGTTTAAGTAGAGAAGCATTCATAGTAGGAGTAACCTTTCTTTTCAAAACATTAATCACAGACATAGAGTTTGGGGTCATACCTCTCCTGAAAAGAGATTTAAAATAATCAATTAAGCAAGCCGAGACCTCTCTTTGGCCTTTGAAAATCCTGCCACTGTCATCCTTTAACACCTTAATGGTATTTATTTTACGTCTGGCAGAAGCCTTAGCATGGAAGAATTTGGTGTTTTTGTCTCCTCCTTTCATCCAGTCCAGCCTAGAACGTTGTTTCCACAGTTCTTCCTCTTGCTATAACAGTGCACTTCTCTCAGATTCCAGGTCCTTTCTTTGTTCCAGGATTAATTCAGTCTTAGGCTTGTACTTGAAGGAGCTCAGTTTCTTTTCAATTTTCTCGATTTTCTTCCTTATGTCTCCAAATTTCCTCCTGCTCCAAGCCAAAAGCTCTGATCTGCAGATAGAGAGGATTGTTAAGAGGCTCTCATTAGCATTTTCATTGTAGATCCTATTGATTATAGCAGCACTTTCAGGATCCTTCAGCCAAAAAGGTTCCACTGTAAAATACCATCCCCATTTGATCTCTTCCTCCTCTCTCCCAGCTGTGTATAGTAAAATAGGACAGTGGTAAGACCCACAACGCTCCAGATGAACAACCTGATGTTCAGGGAAAGATGATTTCCATTCCCAACTTGCAACACATCGATCCAATCTCTCCTCTATGAACCCTTCATTTGCTCTGCTGTTTTCCCACGTGAAAGGGTAGCCAGTGAAACCACAATCAAGAAGTCCGCAATATTCAAGGGCTTCTCTAAACTCCATAGCATGATTTTCATTAATAAGTCTTCCTCCCCTTTTTTCTTCTCCTGATAATATTTGGTTGAAGTCACCAATGCACACCCACGGTAGAGAACATCCATTCTTAAGATCCCTTAGCAAATCCCAGGACTTGAATCTCTCTTCACTATCAGCCCAGCCGTAGAAACCAGTCATTCTCCAGCTTGCCCATCCATCACCCTGGTCTATTAAAACATCAATATGATGAAGAGACGATGAAACTTTCACAACAGAGACCTCATCATTCCAAAACAGACATAAGCCACCAGCCTTCCACCCTTTGTCATTTCTCGCAGCCTCTCCACAACCACCAGAATATCCCAATTTCCTTTGAATTTCCTTCCACCCATTCTCATCCTTTCTCGTTTCCATCAAAAAAACAATGTCAGGTTGTTGCTTTTTGAGCAGTCTTTTTAGTTTTGCAACTGCCGAGGAGCTGCCCAGTCCTCGACAGTTGTAGCTTAGGATTTTCATTGGGCTAGGCGGCCTTGCTCCTCGGCAAGGGCCGCCAAATCGCCATCCAATTCAGAGTTTGAGAAAGGTTTCTGACGCTTTTCACCCAAGGAAGCCTCATCAATATCCATATCATCAGGGTTTCTTCTTTTTCCCATTTCCATTCTCCTTTGATCCCCTTGATCAGCCTCCTGTCCTTTCCTTACCATTCTTTGCCACTTCTTTCCACTTTTACTGACGTGAACGCTACTGTTTCCTGCCTCACCTGATTTGATGTCAGCTATATTGCCTACTCCTTCTGTTTCTGCCTTCTTATATTTGAGAAGATCTTCAAACTGCTCTTTCTCAGGATTGAGTTGTGGTTCTCTATCTTCCGATCCTTTCTTCTCTTTCATAGACTTTCCTGCCTCAGGCTCGTGAGCACTAGTTATCATCAATCCTTTCGAGAGTTCAACTGCTTGCTTTTCCACTTCCCTTTCCACTATAGCCTTCTTCTGATTTACTATTTTTCCTTCTTGAACTTCCGCCCACAGTTTTGAGAGTAAATGGGATTTCTCCTTTTCTTTCATCGAAAGCTTTCTTAGGGGTGAATCCGCCCTTAGCCAGGATCCATAAGATTCTTCTCTATTCTCCCCCTCTTTCTCCTAGGATTGAAGGGAACAGGACTTGTTAAGGTGTCCCATAATACCACATTTGAAGCAGTAAATTGGCATTCTTTCATATCCAACCCTGTATGACACAGGGCCATTCTTACTTTGTAGTTTTACCACTCTTCTTAATGGTTTCTGAGTGTTCAGTGAAACCCTGATTCTCATATAATCACTAGATATTCCTGAATGTAGCTCGTCCCATCGAATGAACCTTCCGAACATAGATCCGACCTTTTCTGCCATTTGGATATTCCTCATATTCACTGGAAACTTCCTTATTCGAATCCAGAAATCTGCCCATGAAAAGTCCAGTGTTGATAGATCTAAATCTGGTGGTACCTCCTTGAATATTAGCAGTTGACGTTCCAGATGCCAGGGTCCTCCAAAGAGTACTCTGTTCTTGTCTTCATAGCAATAAAATTGTAGACTGAGGATGTTATCCTTCGTGACTTGCAGATCAAAATCTTTTTTCAGTTTCCAGGCTTCACTCAAAATCCTCTTGAGGATTCGACCTGATGGGAGTTTTCCTGCAATGACTTTTCCGGCAAGACCTAACTCTTTAATGGCTTCTTCCACACCTTCCGTAGTAACCGTATCTTCCAGAACAATAGTCGCTTCTTCTTCTTCAGTTAAATCAATGCTAGAGAGCTTATTGACTAGTTCGTTTTCCATATTTGATGCAGAAAATCAAACGGAGTCAAAGAGCAACAATAGCGCCAGCGGAGGTAGGAGAGACCAAGCGTCAGCAGACCAAAACCACAGAGAATACAACCAGGCCCGAAAGAAAACGGGGAAGAACCAAGGAGACAAAGTGACTGAAGAAGACAGAAAGAAAAGAGACAAAGAAGAGAATTTGGGGAGCAGGGGACACAGGGTCCAGAGATTGAAACAGAAGGACCTCCAAACTTGAGGGAAAGTGAAACGTCACCTCGGTCAAGAAGGTGAGAGAACAGAGAAAGCTCTCCAGAGACAGAGAGAAAAAAGTAAAGAGAAAAGGCTAATTGTTGCTATAATAATATAATTGAAGCGAATACACAACTCGAGCCCCGTTTTAACTCTTTATCGTGCTTTTAATTGACGAAATTTGAAATTCGGAACTAGGAATGTGGCGGGTCGGAGGGTATCTTCACTATAATGATTAATGACTAGATTGTACCTGATCCGTTGGCCGGTTATAATATGGTAGGATAACAGTAATTAGAAAATATTTCAATTTTTTGAAATACAATAATATGTTCCTCTTATATTCATGTCATGATTATACGTCAATGTAATGTGAATTAATATAGTAATATCCATTTTACAAAATAGCAAGGTAGTTTGTTATTTTTTACCATGATCATCCATGATCCAGATTATTACATTGTACTCAGTGTCTTCTATTTTTTATGCGGATGGTTGAAATTAAAACGATACGAGTCATGCAAGGGAATATCAACTCATACTAAACTTATTGACACAATTTTATAAATATTTCAAAATGACTGATATAAATTCTTTACCATCAAGAATCTCCATCATCAATTGCATAATCTTCATCATCAACATACACTTCTTTTTTTACATTTTCCGAAGCAAATTAAAAAACAAAACATCACCATATATTATATCATTTTCACGAAAAGAATTTACCTCATTCTAGTCACAAATGTCGTTGGGTGTCATTAATTATCTTCAAAACTGTTAATTCAGTTATGAGATTTGTGATGTTGTAATCAACGATCTCCACTTCAACTCCATTCCTTTTTTTTTTGTCAATATTATATTCCTTCATTTGATAGGAAAGGAGGGGGAGAAGGTATCATGCTTCCATTATACATGAATATTCACATATTGTCCATAGACTACACCTTTCAATCTTATCTTTCTTCATTTGATAGGAAAGGAGGGAGAGAAGGTATCATGCTTCCATTATACATGAACATTCACATATTGTCCATAGACTACACCTTTCAATCTTATCTTTTTTAATAGTTTTTCAGTTAACTCTATATATCCAACCTTGGAGACAGCAAACTCATATTTGGTTGTATATTCACAACTCAAGTTTGGATCCTAAATATCTATAAAAAATGTTAATAATGTATTGGATAGTATCTACCATTTGAGTCAGATCCTAAATATAAAAAGTGTTAATAATTGAAATACATTATTTAGAAAAGTAATACATTAGTGAGGATTATTCCTGAATTGATTGAAGGGATTTTATATCTATGCCTAGGTAATCTTCTCTCCCTTGAAATCTTCTCTCTTCATATTTATACTCAACAGTGTAATCTTCCCCGTTTCACTTACACACTTCACGATTTTCTTGCATTCTTCACGCACTTTCACCCGTGATCCGTGCATTGCCCGCGAGACGTCCAAAGCTTCCTAGTAACTTGCATTGATCACAGTTTTGTGGTAATCTTCACGGTCCTAGCTCATGATAATCTGTCGTGAACAGTGATCCATGATATTTCCAACACTTGGTCTCGTTTTGGATCCATTTCATCCGACTTTCAATCCTTTCACCCATTTCACATGCTAGAGTCTGAAACATACTAAAAATGACAAATTCTAGCGTAAAATGGCTCAAGGAAAATGATACACAAGTCAACTGACAAAGATAAAGGGGTATAAACATGCATAAAACGGCTCGAATCAGGTATGGATGCTCATTTACATGATATTGTTTTAACTACGCATACAAAATTGGACCTATTTGTAAAACTTTAAAAGTTTAGGTATCCAAATGTAATACTCAAATTTGTAAGTAGTAAAGTGTAATATTGCATCGATATTTTAAGGGTTTATATGCAAAAAATATAATTTTAGGTACTCAATCTAGATATCCAATAAGTTTAGGTTCCAAACATTCATTTGCATATATGTAGGATATAAACGCAAATACATAGATTAAAAATCCAACACAAATATATATATATATATATATATATATATATATATATATATATATATCCATCAAACTTTACCCATTTACCTTGTATTTGAGGTTCATACCCAACAAGATTGACTTGGATTAGAAAATACAGGAGAAAATTGTCTTCCTTAAACCTAAGCCTATTTTAAACTCACATAATATAAAGTTGAGTTGGCATAAGGACTGTTTCTTCTGATTTGATCCATTCATATTGGTTGCTCGCCAACGTTTTGCAGTTTGATGATGTTTTAAGGCGTTAGGGTGACCCATGATGGTACAGAAAAGGATAACAATACCTTAGCAAGGGTTAATAGCATTTTCTATCCATATATTATCGCAAATTAACAAACGTATTCTTCTACTAAATTTTTGCACAAACATACCGTTTACTGTTAAAATGTAACTAATATACCCTTATGTTTAATTATCTGTCAAACGACCGATAAATGGGTAGGAAAATGACCAAAATACAAATTAATTTTATCAAATGTTTATTAAATCCAATTAAATATTAAAATATCCCCTACATATCCACTCCTTTCGTCTACCTCATTCCCCAAACCCGCCGGAAGACACCCCACCGACACACCATCAGCGGCGGCGGCACTCAACACTTCCGTCCCGGCGGCGGTAGCAAGTGGCACCGGGTGAGATGACGACATTTACAGCACCACTCTTTACACTACAGTCCCTCGCCAGTCGGAATCCATGACCAAAAATTATCAGGCATGCTCTATTTGTTCTCTTGATCCAAGAGAATAAAAAGAAGAAAACTTACAACGAACTATGGGAAACAGAGAGCAAAGAGCTTCCCTTTCATGAATTCACTTAGCAGTTAGCAGCTCTACATACGCACTAAGAAAAACAGAGAGCAAAGCTTTAAAAAAAAAGTCTCCCAATAATCAAACGAGAAAAGGTGAGGTGAATTCCCTCTGATCAGCAACAAGAAGGGTCGCCATCCACCAACTGGAACAGAGTATCTCACAGATGTCGGTCGGCGGTTCCGCCTAGAAGTTATCCACCATGGCCAGGACCTCCTCATTCGACTCCAAATTAAAATCCATAATCGTTTTCACAACTTCACTGCTCTGTTCCACAACCACAGGCTCCACCGCCATTACCTCCGCCGCAACAGCTTCCTATCCTTTCCCTCGCCCACGCCGCCAAATCCGACAATCGCCGATTCTGCCAAACCTGCGCCAGCAGGAACTGGAGAAGGAGAGTAAAGTGACGCCGCTGATGGTGTCTTCGATGGAGTTGGGGAAATGAGGTAGACGAAAGGACGAAGGGGTGATTTTTTTCCGCAAAGTCAGTGTTGAAAAGATAGTCAAAAGGAGGAAGAAAGAAAAAACGCGGGAGTCGATCAATATGTCAGAACAGAAGCATGCAATCGATAATCCAAACCAACACAAACGAACACAAATTTAACGTGGTTCACTAACACAATGTGTGCTAGCTAATCCACGGGCAGAGGAGAACAAATTTCACTGATTTTGAGGAGAGTACAGGTTACAAACCAAATTCCAAACGGACAAACCAAACAAACTAACCTGACTGACCTTACTACAGACTAGGGTGATAAAGAGTATTTATAGAACTCTTCTCCTAATCACAAACAGAAAACCAAACACCTTTTTCCAAACCTACAAGGAAAAGGTCAAAACAAAACTCAATCCCAAACCCAAACAGAATACGCCTAAAACACAAAACAAACCCAAATCAAATTCAAGTCATTATTCTAACAATCTCCACCTTGACTTGAATTCTCTCTCAAATACCAGACGCAACCAAAGTTTCCAGATGTACCAGACGCAACCAAAGTTGCCAGATGTACCAGATGTGATCGAAATCACCAAACTCAAACGCGATGCAAATCGCCAAACTCAGATGCAATCAGAATTGCCAGACGTACCAAACTCCTCCAAATCAGTTGTAACAGAATCTCCCCTGCCTCCAAATGCCCCTAAGGGCGGTCAACAACTCAAACCATTCGGCAAATCCAATCCATATTGAGACTTGCCATTCAGAACCAACTTGGTGCACTTATCACCAACAGAACATGTCAAAACAGAACCTTGTAGATTATACAAGGCACCACGCTTGACACCTTTCAAAATCACCTTAGAACCCTTGTAGACAGACAACACTCCACCTTCACCTTTGAAACTGAAACCCTTGTTGTCTAGTAGACTCAAAGATATCAGATTCTTAGTCATCTCTGGAATATGTCTAACATTGTTCAAGGTGCGAACAGAACCATCATGTGTCCTCATCCTGACGTAGCCTCTTCCAACAATCTTACAGATAGCACCATTGGCCATAGAAACATGTCCTCCATCTATCTGCTCATAAGTTGAAAAACACTCCCTGCTTTGACACATATGGTAATCAGCTGCAGTATCCAAATACCACACATCCCGATGATGTACCTGTTCATTCACTGCTAAGGCTAAACCATCTTCAGAATCAGAGTTAGTTTCTTCCGCCACAGCAGCAGATGATTCCTTCTTCTCCTGATATTTCTTCAGTTTAGGACAATCAAATTTCCAATGTCCTTTCTCCTTGCAGTAATGACAGATATCATCCTTCAAACCAGTAGAATTCGAATTTATATTCGTCTTCCTATTACCAGATTGCTGTCTCCTACTTCCCGTAGCAGCCAACCCAGATGACTGATTTTCCGAACTAGAACCAGACGCCTTATGTCGAACCTCTCTAGTATGTAGAGCAGATCTGACATCTTCCAGAGACAAACTATCTTTCCCAGCAATAAAAGAATCCACAAAATTCTCATATGACTGTGGCAAAGATACTAACAGAATTAAGGCAGCATCCTCATCATCTATTTTAACATCAATATTCCGCAAATCTAACAAGATAGTATTGAGTTGATCTAGATGATTCCTGAGAGATGTACCTTCCTCCATACGCAAACTAAACAAACGTTGCTTCATATGCAACTTGTTGGTTAAAGACTTTGTCATGTATAGACTTTCAAGCTTCAACCACAAGCCTGCGGCACTCTTCTCAGCAGCAACCTCAGTGATGATGTCATCAGCCAAACAAAGCAAAATTGTAGAGTGAGCTTTCTCCTCCAAAGTAATCCACTCTTCTTCATCTATGCTTTTCTTCTTCGATTTTTCAGACAACGGAGCCCACAAACCCTGTTGTTTCAACAGTGCTTGCATCTTTATTTGTCACAAACTAAAACTGTTTCTCCCAGTAAACTTCTCAATCTTCATACTGATAGCAGACATTCTCACTATCAAACAAACTCCAACCAAACTCCAGAAAGCAAAACTTTAGTCCAGCGCCAAAATCTCAAAACCGCAACCAGGCTCTGATACCACTTGTCAGAACAGAAGCGTGCAATCAATAATCCAAACCAACACGAATGAACACAAATTTAACGTGGTTCACTAACACAATGTGTGCTAGCTAATCCACGGGCAGAGGAGAACAAAGTTCACTGATTTTGAGGAGAGTACAGGTTACAAACCAAATTCCAAATGGACAAACCAAACAAACTAACCTGACTGACCTTACTACAGACTAGGGTGATAAAGAGTATTTATAGAACTCTTCTCCTAATCCCAAACAAAACCAAACACCTTTTTCCAAACCTACAAGGAAAAGGTCAAAACAAAACCCAATCCCAAACCCAAACAGAATAGGCCTAAAACACAAAACAAACCCAAATCAAATTCAAGTCATTATTCTAACACAATAGTCGAACTCCTGATGAGAGGGCCTTTTGTGCCACATGATGGGCAGCCCTATTTAGTCGACGAGAAACAAAGCAGAAAGAAAACCAACTGAAGTGAGAAGCTAAGCTCCGAGTATCCTCTAGTAGAGCTCCACCCCGATCATGCGCCAAGTCGCCTCCCACCATCCCGCCGTATCAATTGTTGTGGACAAGACAATCGCCACCGATCGACTATTGTGCAATTGAATCTTCACCTGCAAAATGAACAAACAAAGGTCCCTATTTAGGACAATCCAGGCCAAATTAATTGGGTTTTAATAGAAATTGATAAAATGAGTTAATATTAAGTTAGGGGTATTTGGGTAATTTTCCATCTCATTTAACAGCTATATAACAGAAAATTAGACGGAAGGGTAGACTAGTTACGTTTTAATACTATGAGGGTATGTTTGTACAAAAATTTAGTAGAGGTGTATGTTTGTTAATTTGCAATAACAGAGGGGTAGAAAATGCTATTAACCCATTAGCAAACTAGTGTATTAACGAATCCACAAATCGCATATTATTTTTTATAAACTCCGTGAGTAAGCTATAAAAATAATAAAAACCCACAAATATGTTAATATAAACATAAGTTCTGATTTTAATTTGATGTGGTTTTCATTTGGAACTCGACTACTCGAGTATCGTCAATTGCTCAAAGATTATTTTTTTTTTCTTCATGTAAACCAGTTTCTTTACCAGTCAGAACTTAGAAGAAGAGGTTACATTACCAAGCAACCATTGATCAAGTAAAAAAAATAAGATTTAGCTAAAAAATGGAAAGAAAAAATTGGTAGAACTACTTTTTTGCTTAAAATGAAAAAACTAAAAAAAAAAAAGGAGAAAACAGTTAGGATTTAGTTAAAAAAATGATAAGAGATTTTCCTGTAATAGATTTTTCCTTCCATAATTTCTCCTCGTCCCAAAAATTACTGGGACAAAATCGATCGTCCCGACGACGACGAACGAACCAACGACGACCTATGGCTTCCCTGAAACTCCGGCCCGTGGTTAAACACGAATTCCAACGCGAAATTCTAACAGCCATCCGATTAAACCTATAAATCCATGGCTCATTTTTTACTTCCCATATCGCCAAATTCAGAAATTATCTCTCGCTTCTTCCTGCAGGTGTTTCTCTATCTTTCAATCGACGACTCCATTAGAGAATCTCTGCAAAATTTGCCACCGCCAAAAAAAAATATATATATAATGGCAATCAATAAGGTCGTCGTCCTGGCTCTCTTTTTCGCCGCCGTCATCGGCGTCGCCTCTGCCGCCGCTCCGGCTGTCTCCTCCGCCACCGAGGCCCACACCACCGCCGCCCCTGCCGCCGCCCCCGCTGGGGATGGCGTCATTGGAACCGAAGACGGATCAGCGTCCGCCCCCACCGGCAACGGCGATGTCGCTGCCGGTCCTCTGGGAACCGGCCCCGACGCTGGTGCGCCCGCCGCAGAGGCTCCCAAGAGTGACGCCAGCTCCGTCTCTGTCTCTGCCGCCGCCGGTATTGCTGCCGTTGCCGGATACTTCGTAATGTAAATTCAAGCTTCGGCGACATCCCAACAGCGTTTCCGATTATCGTCGTAATCTGGAAAAGTTTAATTGTACCCATTTTTCTATTTTTTAAAAAACTCGTCTGTGTTTATTGTGTTTTCTTCTCTATTGTTTACTTCGTGGGAAATTACCTGATTGCAAGGAATTGTTCCATTTTCTTTTTAAAATCTATTAATAAAAGAAAAAAAGGTTCTTTGTTTCTTATTACCTGATTGGCTCATTTTATTTTTCTTCCGCTATGTTGTTACAATTCTTATTACAAAAAAAAAATTGTAGTTCAATGCCAAATAAGTTTTAATAGTTGCGATAGATGTTTTTATTGAATGAATTTAGCCAATTTCACTCTAATAACATCCCAATTCCCAACTATCCAAAAGTGTCACTTATATTTCAACCTATTTAATATGATCATTTTAGTATGAACTTTCGTCTTTGTTAATTTAATATGTTAGTATTAACATAAAATATGGTTAACATTAATGTGGCATATGAAACTTTTAGTCTCCATTTTTATTTATTTTCATCTCACTTGTGAAAATTAGTAAAATAAAAAAAAAAACAAAAAAAAAAAAACAATGTCACTTCATTTTATTTGCAGAAATTGCCAATGCATTCGCATAAATCGCTTTCAACGCCAATGTCTTCTCCGCCGCGCGCAGGTCAATCTGCCGAACTTCCGACTCATTGACCTGTCGCAGCGCTGCTCCTCCTAGCTCCTCTCCCCAGTCTAGTCGGACTTGTTGGAGCCCGTTCTGAAACTGCTCCATCATCTTCTCAATGCCTCGTTCGTGCCCGCGCCTCCGGCAGCTCCCAAAGCAGCTGCCCAGCGTCCTCGTCGTTGGGCTCTTGGGACGAAGTGGTGTTTTTCTTTGGCCCCATTGCTCATGGCTTTTGAAAATCAGGCTCTGATACCAATTGACGCGTGATAGCCTCACAGCGTCGGGAACTTGAAACAACGAAAACTAAAAAAAAAAAACTGAAAATACTAGATTCATTCTTCTTCGATGATAAAACCTACACGAGTGGATATCAACCATCTCGCTGATGTTACTGAGGAGCTTCATGGAGGAGTGAAGGTCAATGATTCTTGTTTCATGAACAACCCCTCTCTATGACCATCAATCGTGCCCGTTTGGTTACCAAGCTTTCCCAGTTCCCACTATTTGAAGAATGACATCCTTCGTTCCTCGAATGATGGGAAGAGAGTACATCGAAAAGAAGAAAGTGTCGACTACATTTCTCCAAATTCCAAACTAGTTTTGACTCGAAACGATTACTTCATGTATCCAATTCATTAAAATGAATGATATTTTATATTTTGTATGGTGAACAATGATCAACAACCTCCCGAACAGGCAAAGAGAACAAGGGCCAGAAAAAGAATATTTATCGTCCTCTAAAAACGAGCTGAAAACATTTAAAAATTCCAGCTTTCCTAAAATTACAGTTCCTATCTAAACGCTACCACCATAAACCTTTGAACAAGACAGACCTACTCCATTGAACAAAATTGATTTCGCGCCCTGTTGACTTCTGATCGAAATCCACCTCCTTTTCTTGCAGTTCCTCAGCAAGGCAGCAACTATCCCCTAAACAAATACTTTTGAATGCCAAGTCATGGTACACAGTGCAGCAAGCTTTTGCTGCTGTATCAAGTAACTAATACATTCCCTTGAAGACAGGATTCGTGCGGCATATGTTTGCTCCATGTTCTTCATATTCGGCTTTTGTGTGGCAAGCCTGCGAGCAGAGCAGAAGAAATGAGTCATATATGATCGCTTTAAATGCGCCCCAACATAGATTCATTTATGTTTAAAATAGCCATGGAAGAGAGAGCTCGTACCGCAAAAAATTCAGGAGTTGAAGCAAGCACTGAACCTCCAAACCAAACAGCGTATCTCTGTATGGGGTGGCTGACAACATTTACTTCCACTGGCTGAGCCTGGAGACCACCACATGAGAAACCCATTCTCAACCTCTTTTCTCGAGTCAAAGTGATGCATTACAAAAAGAGCATATGAAATGCATAAGAATCGGATACTTTAATATCACCACCAAGTATGGCTTCAGATGCCTGAACTCGTGCATCCACAATCTTTTTCAGATCTCGTTGCAACCTTCTACCGAAATCCTTGAACATGGTTGATCCTCCAGATAATACTATATTCTAAAAAAAAATCAGAAACGGAATCAAGATCTGGCGTTACAGGACTAAAAGTCAAGCTGCACATGCATGAACTTCATACTGAAATTATCAAACATATGCTTATACAATAGAAAGGAACCATCTGAATTCTTAAGCAACTGCAATACAGAATCTACCTTTAAAGTAAATATAAGAGCATGTAAGAACACATCATCAGTTGGACCCATGACCTAAAGATTTGCAGCACAAAAGAAACACCGCCTGTCAACAAAGTCATCTAAGCTCATCTAGAACTGGTTACCTTGTATAAAGCCCTCCTGGTGTCGATTGGTGCAGACTGAATGCATTTGTCAATTACATCTGGTAGAGGAGTTGTAAAGTCACTGCTGTAGACCTCAGGGTTAAAGAAAATCTGCAAATGAGACAACAGAGCCTCAGAAGGAAGGCAGCCGAATCGACTTCATAGAAACAAAAATATGTGTTCAATAGTCACAGAAAACATCTGAAACAAGACTACAGTGACACAGAACATGGCATATTAACGAAAATCCAACTTGCCTGCTCGTCTTTTCATATTAACAGAGCCTATGCATGATTTTCAACATACATTACTATGATAGGCAGAGGTAGTAATGTTTAGAGAGAAAAAGGAGGTGGTGGGTTCACAAGTCTTCTTTTCCCCCCCAATAAGTCCAACTACCGGCTCTGCCTATCTTAGTACTGTAAAAGTTATAATGGTTAAATAAGCAACACAAGCAAAGTTCTCACTGACAATTATGATGTCTAGCATACTCAAACTTGCCATCATGGTAAGGAAATCAAGTGTAGTCTAGGAACGAATAATGAAATTCTTCTGCCCATTGGTCTAAATCTTCTGACAGAAATAAGTCTGACTTATAATATAGGCAACAACAACTAGTCGTTGCCAAAATATACCATTATTATGCTTTGCAACATAAATGATGCTGTAGAGAGAAAAATGACAAACCTCAGGGCCAAGGAAACGCTCATAGCCTACATCACATGAGTATGGCGCCCCAGTTTTTGGCTTGATACCTTTCCATTGCTTAATAAACTTGGATGGTTCTTTATCATGCTTGTTAAACTCCTGTAATCATTTGTAAAAACAAATTAGAATCATCCACTACAATTATTAGAGCACAAGTGCATTATATACTTGAAAAACATAATGTTAATCTTCCATTTCCAAGAATTCAAAAATAAGCAAAAATCACCTTGACAATATCAGAACAAGTGTAGCCATACATTTCTTTGACTTTCCGAGCTACATCAAACGAATCCTCAGGCGGTACATTCTCTCCTCTTTCCTGCCATAAAGTAATGTTCAAACACACAGGAAACAACTTCAGTTTAATCATTAGACCAGAAAACACCAAGAACTAACCCACAACTCATATTGATGATAAGAAGCACCCATATAAAAGCATGAGAATGCAACCATTTAGTTCATCTAGAAGCCACACTATTATAGTTAAGAACTCTGAGATCAGAAGTAACTCACCCGCATAAGCTGTTGGACAAAAAGAGTAACATCCCGTCCAGCAATAGGAATTGATTTGATGCTGCTTCCAATTACATAGCCCTCAGCGACAGGGACAACATGGCTAGCGCCATCCCCAACATCCACCACAACGCCTGTCATCTCGCACTAAGAAGCTAGTAGGTCAATCTCATATGAACAGGTTATTACAAGAACATAACCAAATACTGCATATAAGCCAAATAGGCGAAGAAACAGCAAGAAATAGACCAATCTTCACAATGCTTATTCTGTATTCAACCATGAACTGGAGGAATCAGAAATTTCACCAGCGTATAGTCAACATTGAGGCAATAAGTCTGATTTAGTTAAGCCATTCCCATTTGACAACTTCAATAGCCTACAGATAACTCATCAAGAATCATCTGTCCTATTTACACCCTCCTAGAACAGAGCATAAGTTTGAGCAGTGAAACCATAGTTTAAGGCAGACAACTATTACAGGGCAGGTGTAAAGAATTCAAATTTGAGTACCAACCTTGGATGTTGTATACCCGGCAGCTAAGGCGAGGACGGAATTGACGGCAATGTAAAGGCCAGGGACGTTAAACGTCTCGAACATAATCTCACCGGCATATTCCCTACTCTCCGGTGCCGTGAGCGGGCTCTCTGTCAAAAGGAAGTAATGATCCTCTGGATCACACCGCAAGTAATTGAATATAGACTGCTGCCAATACCTCTCCATGGCATCCCAATTATCGACTTGCCCATGCTGAATCGGGTAGCTAAGATTGTAAGTGCTACTAGACCTCGATTTGGTGATTGCTTCATCCCCAATGAAGAAGTCCAGATCGGCCAAAACCCCGGCGCTGTGCTGGGCGAGCCAATTCGCCTTGGAGGAAGCCCGAGATTGATCGAGAAACGACTCATTCACTGCAACTACTGTCGGTAGAATGAAACAAGGCTCAACATTTCCCGCGAATCCCATCTTAGTATACCTGCAGAAACAAAACAAAACAAAACAAAACAAAACGAATTCCCCCGTCGAACACCTCTGTCCCCGATTCAATTAAATGAAAAATGGGCAACCGCAGAAAAATTGAGACATACCCAGTGCCGTTGTCGATGACGACGGCTGGGCGAACGGTGGGGTCCATGGGAACGTCGGCAACAAGCGTGATTTCGAATGCGCGATGGGGATAGAAATTCAAATCCGATGGAGGGTTTATAATGGTGAGAGGAGGAGGAGGAGTAGGTCATGGTGAAAGCGACAGAGAATCGGATCGCAAGTGAAAGCAGCGGCTCAACGGTAGCTGGTGGAGTTGGGCAGACGAGATGTTTGTGGTGCAGACGGCGGCGAAGAGGAAAATGGAACTACCCATTTCTTCAACAACTGCAGCGAGCCAGAGTTAAAAGGCGTCTTCGAATCAAAAGCTTGCTCATCATCATCATTTGCCCACTTACGTCCAGTTCCCTCGAAGCACTGGCCTTTCTTTCCAAATTTTTCTCCTCCTTTTCTGTGCGCTCTCTGGCGCCGCTTGGATTCGTTCTTCCCTTGCAATCTGAGAGAGAGCTAAGCTGCTCGGGTGCTCGGCTTACGGATTGATTATTCTTTTTATGTTTTTTATTCAGTTTCAGGCCTCGCAAACGACGACGATTGGCATCTCTTTTTTGTCCTTGTCATAACCGAATCAGAACATGACCCGATAACGTGAACAGCTCGCACTTTATTAGTTCAACCGATATCAAGTCGTTAAAAAATTGTCTAAGAACCGTCATTCTATAAACAATAATATCAATGGTGACGGGAAGAAGCAAAAGTGGAAACACAAGTGCATTTGTTCTATCAATAATCACCCAAGAAGGGGTGATTCGTGTCCCTTTTGTAACCAAGTGGAAACACAAGTGCATTTGTTCTATCAATGCGTGGATGAGCAGGTTATGGAGGGCCTCGAGTGTCGCCCACTGCTTCGAGTTCTGGGATGATTCAAACTGCATGGAATGATTTTGGAAGGTAGCAAAAGCTGTCCCAGAAAGCGTGTTAGAAGATTGGGTGGTTCTCTTATGGATATTCTGGAAGGAGAGGAATGTTCACCTTTTAAATGGTGTGAAAATGGACGAGATGGAGATAGTCCCGTGGGCAGAGGCCTTCTTGGATGAGTATCGTATGCACCAAGCTCGCACTGAGGGGTCTGCAACGGGAAGAGTTAGTCAAGTATGGACAAGACCGGAGGAGGGAAGACTGAAAATCAACACTGACGCAGGGTTTGGAGTTGAAGGTGTGGGACTGGGTGTGGTGGTCCGTAACCACATGGGAGCTTTTATAACGGCAGCGGCAAAACAGGTCAGAGGGGTACTGGATCCGACGATGGGGGAGGCACTTGCAATTGAATTTAGGCTACAACTAGCGCGCCAGCATCATATTGCGAAACCGATCCAGTGATCCTGGAATCAGATTGTTTAAACGTGGTAACGGGTGTCAGGCGCTCTTCAGAAATACAAACGGAGCTCGGGGTGATTTGCAGGAACATCAGGAAGTTATTAGAGGAGACAGGTGGTGGGACTTGACAATATGTTAGTCGAAAGGCTAATGAAGCTGCGCAAATCATGGCACACACGAATACTCTGTGGGATATAGCGGATGTTTGGTTTGATAGGTTTCCGTTGAATCTGATTGATCAGCTTAAACTTGATGATAAGACAATTCCAAATCAATAAAAGTTGACTACAGGTACCGATAAAAAAACAATATTATCAATAATATCATAAGTAGAAGATAAATAAGATGATAATTTAACGATTTAATGACTAAAATATAATTTATCAGATACCATTTTGAAATATTACACATTATATATATATTCATACTAGCGTACGCCCGCGTACGCTTTATAGAGTTTTGCTATTTAGATCATGATTTAACAGGAATTTGGGTCATGATAATATGCCCCTAACCCCCAGTCCCTAATTTTCAAACACAAACCATGAGATTCGTCTAATCTTAAAATGAAAATCAATGATAATTTCGACGAATCAAAATCATTGATTTTCATTTTAAGATTAAACGAATCTCATGCTTTGGTTTAGTGATTTGGGGATTGGGATTCACCCATTAAAGGTTATGATTAAGTATCATGTCCCAAACTCCGGTTAATTCATTGTCTAAATAGCAAAACCCAATGAGACGTACGCTAGCATTTGCCATATATATAATAACTTAAAAGAACCCTAAGTCCACTCCCACCAGCGCCGCACACATTTTTCTCCAATCCCCCCCCCCCCAATCTCATCCCCTCTTTCTCAAACTCTCGATCTCCTCTTCATTTTTTTTTTCTACTGCTAACCCCCCGGTGCCACCACACCCAGATTAACCGCCATCCTTTGGAGAATCTCCGACGGGAAGCGGCACAAAATCTCTGCCTCGCCCGTCGCCACCACCTTCGCCTTATGCCGCGTCTGCTTCACCATCATTAATATCCCCTTCCTCCACCCCATCCACCGCCGCCCTCAGATCTAAGCCTCGTCAGTCTCCTCGCCTCCCATCACTTTTTTTTTATTCTCATTTTTATGTCACTGGCGGCCAGAAAGCAAAAACTGGGAGCGCGAGTTGAGCGGATCGAGCGGTTAACCATCTCGGCCGCTCCCCAACCGCTTCAGCTTATTGACTATGTCGAGCCGATTTAGTGGCTGTGTGACACCTCGGTTGAAATTCGTGGGAGATATCTTGATGATCAAGTTGGCTGCTGACTTTGATAACCGTTGAATCCAAGAGTTAGAGTCTCGATTCATATCAAGGGATCCTCAGCGGCACATAAAGGAAAGGCGAGGGTTTTAACGGAAACCCTAAGGCTAAATTGAAAACCCCTGCAAACCATATCTAACACCCAATCGGAAACACTAAAGACAATGAAACCCAGTCTTAGGAGAAGCCCCTAACAAACCTTCATAATCAAATTGGAGACAATGAAAAGACATCTCAATCAATCAACTTTGGGTTCAACAACACCAAGATCCAAATAGTGACTGTCCCTGTCCTTGAGTTATGTGCGGAAGAGAATGTGAATCCAAATGGGAATCCATCCTAAATCCGGCGACACTTCTGGAAAGAATCGATCGACTAATTCTCTGCCCAAGACAAGAAGAAAGGGCTCATTCTCAAATCTGTCAGGAAATCAATTCAAGTAAATCACATGGCATAAAGAGAATTGAAGCAGGAACTGCAACAAAGAGTCAATGACCCCACATTCCCAATCTCAATACAAGTTATTGAAAAAATATCTTTGCGGAATCTCAACAAAAAGTCGCTACTTCCTACAAAGCGTAGGAATGAAGCTCTACTAACGGAGCTATGCTAAAATCAATGGCCATTATGGATGACTCTCCAGCACGCTAGTAATCCAAGGGACATTTTGAAGGCGGTGGAATTTGTTTTCTCTGTGGTCTTTTGGAGATCCCTTTTTGTTCATCTGTGTATGTTGGTCTGGTACTGCTCGTTTGAGAGCTAGCCGCCTTAGGCTTTAGACTGTCTTGCCAATTGTATTCTCTGACGGTTTCTTTAAGAGAGTGGTATAAGATCCATAATAACCTTATCTCAAAACTCAAGTTATTGAGATAAATTGGTTTATAACCATTTTCAACCTCCATTTTATAAGAAAAAAGAAAAATGAAAGGTAATTATGCATTTGTGCAATTGCTTGCCAAAACTTGAATGGCAATATTTTTTTTTTAATTGGAAAGAGGGATCGGTTAGCATGCTAACCCTTGTATGGGTTGGCAAAATGACAACCCCTATTAATTATAAGTTTTTAAGGTAATTAATTTGTGTTGCATTTAATAATCTGTATGAATTAAAAACACATATTAATTACTTTCCTTTTTCAGTGCACTGGTAGTTGTATCAGTGCACTGATATACTGAACTCATATTAATTACGTTCCTTTTTTGGAACTACCATTGCAGTGCAGTGATACATCTACCATTGCACCTGTACACAACTACCAGTGCACTGATACAACTACCAGTGCACTGAAAAAGGAAAGTAATTAATATGTGTTTTTAATTCATACAGATTATTAAATGCAACACAAATTAATTACCTTAAAAACCTATAATTAATAGGGGTTGTCATTTTGCCAACCTTTTATGGGTAGGCATGCTATCTCATCCCTTGGAAAGAGAATATGAATGGAAGAAAAGCCAAGATTTATCCGTCAATGGAAAGGAGAGTTTTCGTTTCATTTCCTTTTGCTACTTTGAAAACAAAAATAGAGTAGCGTAAAAGACAGAGTCAGTTTAAGCCAAAGAAAAAAGAGAGAACTAAACTAAGCAAAGTTTGGCAAACTCGAACCACTGTGGACTCCAATCTAGAAAAAGACGATGGATTACCAATCACTTTCTCCCTCCAACCCCAAACCCACGCACACGCCATCTTCTACTCCCTCCTTCCTATCTCCCCTCTTCCCCGCGATCCTCAGATCCAATTCGCCGCCATGAGACACAGAAAGCTCTTCCCTTCCCAAACCTCCAACACCACCTCTCTAAACTGCTCCGGATTCTGCGATCCCGCCTGCCCTCTCAACTGCTACCCACTTCCCGACGACGTCTACGCCCTTCCTCCGCCGCCGCCGGCCGACCAGGGAATTTCCCCTCTCGTCATCGTCATCGTCTCCATCTTAGCCGCCGTCTTCCTGCTCGTCAGCTACTACGTAATCTTCGGCAAGTCCTTCTTGGAGCGGCGGGGGTTCCGGCGGCAGCTCCGTGGAGAAGAGGGCGAATCAGGAGGAGGAGGAGGAGGGGAGAACGATCCCAATGCCAACGTCGACGAGCAGCCGGACGTATTGCTCGGTCGGAACCAAGTCCACCACCCGATTTGGTACATTTCCACCGTCGGATTGCCTCAGTCGCTGATCGATTCGATCGCCGTCTGCAAATTCGACAAGGGGGAAAGGCTGATCGAAGGAACAGAGTGCTCTGTTTGCTTGAGCGAGTTTCAGGACGGAGACACCCTCCGGCTGCTGCCCAAATGCAGCCACGCTTTCCACCTTTCCTGCATCGACACGTGGCTCCGGTCCCACACCAACTGCCCGCTTTGCCGGGCCCACATCGTCGCGGACCTGGAGTCGGGTCGGGATAATTCGGACCCGGAGCCGGGTCCTACTACTGCCGCCCGCGCGGAGGCCGATGCTGACGTGGGTGGGGATAGCGTACGGGTCGGAGCAGCAGCGGCGGAAAACGACGACGGAGAGGCCGATATCAGCACAGGGGGGTTTGAGGGATACTTTGGGGATTCCAGGAAGAGAGTGAAGAAATTGAGGAAGTCGTCCTCGATGGATTTTTTGGCGGCGAATCTCGCAGTTTGCGACGAACCGACCGAATCGGTTGGTTCGGGGACGAGCAGCGATTCGGGATCTTTCAGGCAGCCATCGTGTTCGTCTTCCATTGCGCAGTATCTCCGGAAGAGCCCAGTTTCGATGAAGCGGTCGAATTCATGCGGCGGGCGATTCTTCTTGACGAGGATTAATAGAAGCCAGAGTCTGATTCTTCCATTGTGAACATCCCAGCTTTGGCGTTTCTTGGGGGATTAATGTACAGTTTGAGATTTGCAGGCACTCCAAATCAAAGGGTTGGAGGCGGGGAGGTTTGTAAGCAAAGACAAAGGGGGTATCGCTAAAGATTTAATTACGGACCTCTGAGCATTAATAATACAAAATTCTATCCGATTATGTAATCTTTGAAGTAGAGTTTATGGAATAAGATTTTGTGACTTGTTTGTTGGTGGTTTGGTGCCTCGGAACTCGGAAGTTTGTCATTTGCTCTTTGCTAGTACCTTGTCAAAATATAATCCGATCTGAGTAACCCGGTCGATTAACTTTACTTGCAACTCGCCCGCAATTCAATTTGACTAAAAATCAGTGTTATCAAAGCCGAGCCGGCTGGTCGGGCCGGTTAACCGCCCGGGCCGCTCGAGTCGAACACCCAACTTTCCATTTCGGCCGGTTGGTTTTTAATAAAAAAAAAATGAAAACGGGAAGGAAAGAGGAAAATGTCGGGCTGTCAAACAACCCTAATTCAGATTCTTCAGTTCATTCTTTTCTTCGCCTCTCGTGTAGACAAAAGGAGCGTCGCTTCCGTCGCCAGCACCCATCGCCAGTCCTCGAGCTCAGTCCCCGTCGACAGAACCCAGAGGTGACCTCGGCCTTTTCGCCCCCCGTTGCTGATTTGGATGCACAACTCGTCGATTTGTCGAGCTCTCCTGCCGGCAAACCAAGCGACGACGAGCACCAAACAATCTACTCGCGGTGGCTATACGGTCCGGTCCGGTTAAATTGGCCCGAATTGATCCGGTCCAGTCCGGTCTTTTTGGATATATAGAGACCAAAGCTTGGATTGGGTACGGTCCAATTTTGACCCGGTCCGGTTTTGACCCGGTCCGGTCTCAATCCGGTTTTGACCTGTTTTGACCATGTTGCAGAAAATTTAGCAGCATATACCTATTTTCTTGAAATGTAGACAACCTGTTTGTAGCAAAAATCAAGACAAACATGGTCCAATACAAAATCACAAACATCATTGAGGTCTATTACAAACTCAAAGTCCAATTCAAACTTCAAAATAAAAATAAGGCAAAATTCACTTCCATAGCCATAACTTTGCACTTTGTGACAAATATAGCCAGATTCTGAGAAATACACAAATATAGCCATTCCGTCCATTAATGTAACGGAAATATAACGATTGCTGACTGGACAAACCGTCATATTTGACCGCGTTTAATTTGGACTATGTGGCATGCCATGGTGGAAAATGAAATTATTTATATTTATTATGCTAAATAAAAAGATGAAAAAAAAGAAAAAAAATTCATCTCTCCGCCCCTTCTTCATCTTTCCTCCAACTCCCCCAAACCCCTTTCATCTACCACCACACAAAACTTCAATCTGCCAAAAATCTCGATCTCCAAAAGCTTCCTCTCCTCCTCCGCCGTATTTGTCGCCGCCGCCAAAGCCGTCCTCCGCCTCCTCACACTCCTCCCTCAAGCCCCACCACAGAAACTAACCTTCAGATCCAGATGATTCTCAGTCACCAAATTCACCGCCGTCGTCGTTGAAGCAGAGAAGTAGAGGAAGAAGGCAGCATCGAGCAAGGGGGAGAACGAACCTCATCTTTGCTAACCCACTTTATCAACTGGGATCTGATGAGGGAGAGAACGAGCGGATTGCTCCTCCGATTGAAAGGGCAGAGCTCTTTCTGGGAATCGCCATTGAAAGGGCAGAGCTCTGAGCTCTGAATTCGCGAGATCTGGAAAGTTGAAGACAGAGCAGCCCCTTTTGAAAGATTTTAGAAGACAGAGCAGCAACAGAGTTGTGTGGAGGGAGACGACGGCGCTTGTGCAGGGAGCTAGTGTTAGGGTTCGTCGATTGTGAGGAGATTATGCAGAGTTCGTCGATCGAGAGGGATAGCTCCTAAAAATCCAATTTTAGGGTTGTCGATTGTGTGGGGATTGTGCGCCAAGGTTAACTCCACCTCATCGTCTTCTCTCTCTCTCGCTCTCTCTCTCTCTCTCTCTCTCTCGCAGCTGATCGTGATAGCGAAGGAGAGATGTTGCGCCAGTGAAGACGGTGGATGAGTCTTCAAATTTGAGTGGCAGAATGAGAAGTGTGGCGGCCGGAAAGACAGGCGAGGGAAGCGATTTTGTGATTTACAGGAGGGATTTGGGGAGAATGTTACAGGCTAGGGCAGCGATTTAGTGATTTGAGTGAGCGTCTCTGTTTCTCTCCACCATGGATCTGGGTTTGGGGAGAATGTTACGGCAGTGGCGAGGAGGGATTTGCATATCCTTTTTTTTCGTTTTTTTTTTTCATGTAATTATGATAAGAAGCGGAAAGAATGGATATTAAAAATCTCCATTTGAAATTTTTATGTTTTTTTATTTGAAAATGTGATGTGGCGATTATGTGGCAGTGAGGGGTCTATGTGGGCATGACGTGGCCGTGACATGGCAGCCACATCAGAATGACATCCTTTTAACTAACGGAATTATTGACGCCGTCAAATTATTTAACGGAAATGGCTATATTAGTCAAGCAAGTTTACAAAATGTGGCTATATTTGTGTATTTCTCAGAATCTGGCTATATTTGTCACAAAGTGCAAAGTTATGGCTATGAAAGTGAATTTTGCCTAAAAATAAAGTGCATCACAAGTTCACATCTAAAGTTTAGACATCAAACACCAAATTCACTCCAATCTAACAAGTTCACCAAACCATTTCTAAGGAGATTTTGCGCATGATTTCAGAACATTGAGGGTTCCTTTCACCGCCGGATCAATTATCTCTGTCTGGGGATCAACGGCCGAGAAGGAAACAGGGGAAGCAGTGTGGAAAACTCCAGAGCATCCTTCAATAGCAGAGTCGAAAAACCCTTCTTCCAGCAGCTCCGCTTGGAAAAGTTGCAGCCTTTCCTTAGCTCCATCGAGCCCAACTAGATGGGCTGTCTTCTTTTCATCACCTTTTTGTTTTCCCCCCAGAAAACAGAGGAGTGAAGTCAGAGTCGAAAACAGAGGAAAAGAAAGAAAGAAAACAGAGTTCGAGCAAGAATTACTCATTAATAAAGTAAAACTATTTACCCACTGCTGCTAAGTGCTCCCCTCCATTTTTATGAGTTGGGCGGCTGTTCCCCAATAATCGACGGAGGGCGACGAGATTGGACGGAGGGTCGGAGGCTTTTGGACGGCTGGTTGAGAGCACTGCCTCGCTGGGTCGGAGGCTTGGAGTGGAGGCACAGTCGTTGCTTCGCGCGGAGGAGAATCGGAGCGACAGTCGCGCGGAGGAGAATCGGAGGAGAATCGGAGCGGATGAGGCAGGCGCGACAGTCGTTGCTTCGCGCGGAGGAGATTAGGAGCGGAGGTGGTGGGCTGGTCGCGGTCTCGCGGTCGCAGAGGAGCACTCGCTGGCCGGCGGCCGCTGCGGTCGATTTAGGGTTTGGGTCGGCGGCGGCTGCTGTGCGAACTGCGAAGTTGGGATGGGAGAAGGCGAAGGGCACTGCCGAGTCCGACTGCCGAGTGTGAACGATGGAGGAGAGGGTCAGAGGGCGACTGGCGTGAGGCGTCTGGGCAACCCTAGATGGACATTGGACTGGGCCGGCTTGGGCCGCTGTGGGTAGTGACTAGTGAGAGTGGGCTTGTCTTGGCCCATATGGGCTTTGTCTTTTGGGTCTGGTCTGTTTTTTATTAATCCGGTCTTCCGGTTTTTACACGGTTTTGACCCGGACTGGATTGGTCCGGTTATTTTGCTAATTCTAAGACCAAAGGCGGGATTGGATTGTTTTACATCCGGTCCCGGTCTTAAACGGTCCGGTTTATGCGATCCGGTTTCCGGTTTTTTATCCGGTCCCGGTCCAAATGGCCACCCCTACTCTCTGCCCTGTGACGACGACGACCCAGCGACGAGATGACCCAACTCTTTGTAATTGCTGACTCTCCTTCCAGCCGGTGCCGACCTCTCTGCCTTGCCCCTTTTCCTTCAAGTTGCAGTGTTGCACGAAACAGAACAGGAATTTTTTTTTACAGTAAGAATAAACTTTTATTCCAACACCAATACGAAGAAAACGGTTACAAATCTCAAAGGAAATCAGAAATTAGATCAAGAACACTAATCCAGTTAATTGGGAGAGAAGATCTAGCAAGAGATCGCGCAACCCAATCTGCTCTGACATTACAAATACGCGACACCGCGTTGACCTTGATTTGAGGGTTTGCTCTCAGGATTGAAACCATTGATCCAATCCCTGCTGCTCCTCGCCATGGCCAATATCGAGGGTCTTGTTGAAGAGCTTTAACTAACGTCTGGCAGTCAGACTGGACAACACATTCAGTGCCATATTCTTGAGCTAATTTGAGACCTTCCAAGAGAGCTTTTGTTTCGGCTTCGAACGGGGTGGAACAAAGGAGGGAAGATAGCATTTCAAGATTCTCTTGCGTGGTCACACAAGAACAGGCAGTGAAGGAGGGACTCAATGGGGCATTGGCACACTTGACATGTTGAGTTAGGAGAGCATTTCCTCTTAAAGAGTTTCTCTTTTGTAGCAAGACCGTTCTTAGAGCACCTCCAAACGAAGAACTTAAGCTTTGGAGGGATATCAAGGTTCCACATCCATTTCCATTTTTCCACATTGCCCATCGTCTGGGGTTCCGTTGAATATAGGTGCACCGCATGGTATGCCGTTTTGACGGTGCAGTTTCCATTCTCATTCAATTTCCAAGCCCAGAAATCCTTAGAATCCATCTCCCCAATGGGAATTCTCAAAATAGTGTCCATCTCAGAAGTAGACACCTGCCGTCGGATCATATCATTATTCCACTTCCTCCCCTCTTGATCGGTCCATGAATTGACTTGAATATGGTTTTGAGGTCCACTATGAATGCTCGCCTTAGGAAGGGAGGGAACCCATGGATCTTGATCAATCCATGACTCATCTCCTGACCCAATCACTCTCACCGCTCCCAGATCGATGACTTTCTTGGAATCCCAGAGGCTAGCCCATATCCAAGACGGTTTGCTTCCTTTTTTTGCCGAGAGGAAGTTTCCTCTTGGGAAGTAGAGTCCTTTGAGAAGTCGACTCCAAAGAGCATCAGGTTTGGTCAGAAGCCGCCAAGCTTGCTTTGCCAGAAGGGCCAAATTAAAGTCTCTAAAGCTTCGAAACCCTATACCTCCTTCTGACTTAGGGGTACACAGAATTTCCTTACTACACCAGTGTAGACTGCTCTTCTGCATTGACCCTGACCAGAAGAAGTTACTGAGAAGTGAATCCATCTTCTTCGTTAGGGACACTGGTAGAAGGAAGAGGCACATAATGAAAGACAGAACAGGAAAATGAATGAGAAGGAAATCAGAGAGAGGGGGGGGGGGGGGGGGGATGAGGGCGCTGCTAGGGTTGGGAGGGGTGGGGATTCCTTAGTTGTTAAATATATATGTATTGTAAAATTACTAAGTGGTACCTGCAAAATAAATTTTATTTTAGTCATTGAATTGTTAAGTTATTACTTTATATGTCTTGTACAGTTGTACTTATTATATTATAGTTTTTAATGTATCGGTTCTCTAACGGTTTGTAAACGGCCAAATACCAGTTGGACCACTAAAGTGCGAGCCGTTCACATTACCGGGTCATGCTCCGGCTCGATTCTGACAACATTGCTAAAAATCACCAACCCTATTATTTGCAGCAAATAACACTATCTTGTCCTTGTGGACACTTGGCACGTTTCTATTTGTTGTTTTCAATTAGTTAGTTAACTGTTGTAGATTTAAGGGTGGGCAACGGGAAGGGACTGGGTACACGTCCCGTTTGAAACGGGTACTCAATCATATTTGAAGCGCAAACTCTATTCCATATCCCAAACCCGTATGAATTAACGGGTACCTATTACCCATACGGGACGTATAACGGGGGGGGGGGGGGGGGGGCTTAGGATAGGGTCAGTAACCAACAGTAACCAATGGTTACTGACCTATGAGTAACTAAATCTGGACCTTTACATCTAAGTGGGTCCAGAAAATTCAGATCTAAGGATTGTCAATAAAAAAATATTTTATTTTCCCTAGTTTGCTCAATCGGTTCTTATCTTATTAGGTCTTTATTGTAATTAAAAGTTCGTTTATAGTATAATAAATTAATTTTACGTCAATTTATGAACAACTAATAAGTTGCGTTGTACTGATAAAATACTCTAATACCACCTTTAATTATTTGTTCCATCATCAATATAAATATATATGGATATTTTTTTCACTCCAAACTTTGCCCTGTCCCGTGAAAACTGACAAAGGGTAATGCCCTTGCCTCCACCTATGCCCTCATGACAAAAGAGATGAAAAGCAACAAGGAAGTTTTCATGGCGCAAGCTATTCGCTACAAAGTCAGAAGGATTCGACTTCTGGAAAAGAGGTAAGCACTAAACCCTTTCTTGCGAGTAATTAATGAATGACAAATTAGAATCTATTACACATGACTTTATGCATGTGATTGAGAAACCATACGAATGAGTGAAAGTAAAAGTAGAACTGATGCATGATTGTATTATATGAAATTTAGTAATTTTGTATAATTAGGTGCATATGAACAATATATGGGAATCGAGTGGGTTAATTGCCCATAGTGAAACAAAAGAAGTGTAGGTGTCATTACTACATGAACCACTAATGCTGCTCTGAAACATTGAAGTTTCAAGAATGAGAGCATCAAGCCAAACCATATCTACAACAATTCGAATGGAACCCTTCGTGGTAACCAAAGGTCGCCACCTCTAAGAATGACGCTATGTTTCTCTGTTAAGATTGCGAGAAATTAGGCCATATGGCAAGAAAGTGTAAGAACAAGTATAACCTTGCGTTAACTTGATTAAAGAAGATGATATGGTAGTAATAATAACTAAGGTGATGACATAGGTTAATTGGCCTTTATGATATATGTGAAGAATGGTTGTTGGATAATGGCGCCTCAAGGCAAGTGTGTGATTAACGAGCTAAGCTCAATCATACATTGATGCGTATTGACAAAAAAATTGTTGTTGGGCACTGCCCTCTCCACTATTGTTGATGGCTATGGGAAAATGGAGGTGAACCCTACATCTAGAAATTCGTTGACTATGCTAGCCGTAAGGGATGATTAAGTAAATAAGATGTATTCTTCTGTGTGGCATGTAGAATTATAATATTTAAGGTCACATTCCCATATTATTCTTGAACGCTTAAATAAAGGTGAATTTTGTATCCAACCTAAATGACCCATAAAAATAGGATTAGAGAATCATAATCTTTAGATCTAATTCATTTTAAAATGGGTGATGAGATGTCAATTTGAAATGACTTGAAATGCTTTATCATGTAATGATTGCACTGATTATTCAATATGTTGCATGTTTGTGGTAGAGTCAACGAAACAATGTAGTATGATAATTAGAAGAGCATATGAGTGTGTTTGATGTGACTTGAATTGGACTATCGGCCGCTACAAGTAGAAGTCACGGGGGTCTCGCTGCCCGATCAAAGAGTGGAGTCAAGGGGCAATGTTGTTTGGGTTCGTGTTCTCGGCCTTATTGTAACCGCTTTTCCTTTACCGGATTAGATTAGGGGTAGACCATGGAGAAGTACTATAAATACTTCTCATACTCCCTTGTAATCTATATCTCCTCAAAGTATGGTGAAACTGGCTCTCTCCTGCCCGTGGACTAGCTAACACACATTGTGTTAGTGAACCACGTAAATATGTGTATCGTTTCCTTTCTTGCTTTCATATTCTTGCTTTGTCGAATCCTCCAGCTTCCCGATCCGCAGAGAAACAGTCATGATAGAGTGTGTTTTATGTCGTCAACAATAAAAACATATAGTTCATATGATTTGAATATTCAATATGTTGTGGAATTCACTAATGTCAAAAGATTTCAATTATAATTTAAAGAAATAGTGGGGTGATATCATTCCTGCTGTTAGAAATAATGGAACTAGTGGGGGTGATGAATCTTAGTATGAACTCAGAAGAGACAAATGAATCATAAATCACTAAAGGATTTTGGTTATGAATTTGTTATTTACACTCTAAGAATGTTTCTACAAGTATACTAGAAGTTCGAACTTTCATAAAGAAGCAGATTTGTGGGAGAATCCATTAATAACGAAATGGAATCTTTGGAGTCTAGTAAGACTTAGAAGTTAGAATCTTTGCAGTTATCCTATATGAGAACTCCAAGACAACCAGTGAGTATGTTTTAAACATCATCGGAAGAGTTGTGTCTGGGAAGTCAAAGAAGTAAATGATCTGGCTCAATCAACTATGGAATCAAAGAAGAAGAAAATTGATTGAGAGGGTTATTACAAGAGATTCTCTTATGGGAAAGACCGTGACCGTCGGTATTGATCATTGTGATAGAAATTTCCAAATAGAACCATCACAAATGGTGAGAGGCAACAAGTTCATCATGAGAACAATACTAAAAGAGAAAGTTCCTAATTGTTGGAGCAGTAAAGGTGGATCACTTATGCTTCAACTTTTGACGTAGAAAAGCATTTCTAAAACCCGCCCCAGGATGGCAATGGGTTGGGTTGGATCGAGTTTTGCCAAACCCAAACCCATGGGTTTATACGTGAAAAAAAACCCGTGGTAAAATCAATGGAAAACTCAAACCCAACCCAACCCACTGGTATCCGCGGGTTCATGGGTACCCATTGGTTTTTGTCGTAAAAAATTTACAATAACAAGTTCCTATCAAAATAAAAGTCAAATATCATTATGTCAATACAAAATATCCATATATAAAACACCATTCTAGAAAATTCAAGCAAATCACAAATTAATCATACAAATTTTTCAACACCAATATAGAAAACTCAAGAAAATTGAAGCAAATCACAAATTATCCATAAACAACATGATTAATAGAAAACTTCTTCCTCCTTGTCAATTAAACTTCTTCACTTTCCACTCGATAATATCAACTTCATTTTCCGCAATTAGAAAGAAAAAATTAGACATGTCTTCACAAACATAAAGAAGATTAGTTGCTTAAAGTATTAAATATACCGAGAAAATTAATTATACGGGTGTGAGCGGGTACCCATGAGGCGGGTATACCTAAACCCAAACCCAACCCAATTCAAAGAATAGTGAACGGATTTAAATCCGAATCCGGCTCAAAACCCGTCAAAACAAATTTTACCCGCATTGACCGAATGTAGGGTATACGGGTTTTGTTGTCATGCCTAAACCCGAGCCAAACATGGGGCTAAGATCAGGTGACTAAGGGGGGTCCCCTTAGTCACATGGCTAAGCCAATCTCAACCTTTGAGCTTCATTTAAATCTAATGGTTCACATTAATCCAATTTAATGAAGGGTAATGTGGTAATTGTAGAGTTTTTATATTTTTTTAATTATTAAATAATTTTAAAATAATTAACCTGCTGCGCGTTCCCTTCCCCGACCAGACGATCTGAACGCCGGCGGGCTTCTTTTTCTGCCGACAAATACGGCAGCCAGGGAGAGTTCCATCCCCATTAAATACGGCGGCAATAATTGGATTTTATCTCCCCATTTTGGTTGCCCAGCCACCAGAGAGAATCTCCCCCATTTTGGATTTTGGTTGCGGCAGAGATAGAGATTTCCGGTGACCCCTCTGCAACTTCGCCGTCGATCTCCGGCCACCTTTTCCCGCCGGCCAAAGAACCAGCGACCAGGAGCGCGCCTTCCTCTCCTGGCTCCCGGCGGTCCTGCGGTCCTTTTATTGTAGGGGTAGTGAATTCTCCCTCCAAAGCTCCTGTACGAGAGAGAGATTTTCTGGTCGGAAAAATTTTTCCGGCGAACATCGTCGCCGGAGAAGAATTTCCCGGCGACCGTGCTAATTTTGTGATGTTTGTTGACATATTTTGTAATGTTTGTATGCTTTGTTATTTTGTAATGTTTGTCGTTTTTTTTTGGTAATGTATGTAACCTTTGTTATTTTTGTGCACCATGTTTGTAAACTTTGTCATTTTTGTGCACCATGTTCGTAATGTTTTTTATGTCTAAAAAACACCCGGGTTGACTTTGGGAAGGAGCCCCTCTATATAGGGATGAAGCCTCCAAAGTCAACCCGGGTGTTTTTTTCCGTTCGTATGGATTGTCGGTCTAGTTTGTCATTTTTGTCCACCATGTTCGTACTGTTTTGTATGTCTAAAAAACACCCGGGTTGACTTTGGGAAGGAGCCCTTCTATATAGGGATGAAGCCTCGAAAGTCAACCCTGTTGTTTTTTCTTTTTGTATGGTTTGTATTGTTTGTCGGTCTAGTTTGTATTGTTTGTACAGTTCATACGTTTGTAATGTTTGTAAATCTGTTTGTATGTTTTGTCGCTCTAGTTTGTACTGTTCGTATGTTTGTATGGTTTGTACGAATTGTAAATTCGGTTTGTATACTTCGTAATTTTCCATAATACCCAAACTACCCCTGTCATTAATTAAATAGCCCTTCCTACTTTTTAACCATTGGATTGAAGTGTCCAGATCCAAGGGCTGGGAGGGGCTTAGTCAAGTGACTAAGCACCCCCTAGTCACTGGATCCGCTCTCCCAAACATGCATAAAGTTCTGGGTGCTTCAAGTTGCTTCACCGATAAGTTGGGTGCTTTGAGTTAATCCGTAGCTATTCGTAGTTCCAGACGAAAAAAGAGAGACTACACGAACAAAAGTGTGTGCGGCCCCCGGAGCTCTCCGGTTCTGCCCATTTAATCCTTTCCGGCGATACATAATCGCGAATGGACCCCGTCACAGCTTTGGAGCTTGTGAAGCATGGAGCGACGCTTCTCCTCCTCGATGTTCCTCAGTACACTCTCGTCGGCGTCGACACTCAGGTAACTGAGTTGAGGTTTCTTCTTCTGTTTGCTTCCACGGCCTTCTCCGTGAGCTGTTACGCTCAAAAGCTTATTTGATTGACAGAGCGTACAGGATTCTCTGCTTGCGATCCTTCTTTTCTTCTTTCTTCCGTGTGCTGTACTCACTAAATCCGTTTGTGCCGCCATGATTCTCATCGGCTGTTACAACTTGGCATTGCAGATATTCTCTATTGGTCCTGCGTTCAAAGGGATTAAGATGATTCCACCGGGCATTCATTTTTTATACTACAGCTCCTCCAGCAGGTTAGGTCTCCTTTCTTATTTAACCGTTTGAATGCTTTTGCCTTGTTCCTAATTAGGCTCCGTTGATATAACTAATGGCTTATGCACTGTGAACAAGTATAATTTCAGATTCCATAGGGTTCTTAATCATTGTAATCTATGGTGTCGATTAACAATAAACGTTCAAAGAACCGTTTCCATAGGCTTATGCACTCCCTTTCTGTATGAATTCCACTTGGAAACATGATGAATTATTCAACAGATACTTTGGTCATCGAAAGAGTTTTATGCATCTTGCTATTAGCCCGATTTCTTAAGTCATTAGAAGGAGCTCCACGATCTCACTAATGTCATCTCATAACTCTTGGACTAGCCTTCATGTCAAAACACGAGACGGCTTGCCATTGAGTTATATAGTCTCTTATTTTTGCATTCACGCTGTGTCTCAGTGTCTGCCTGTCAGATCCAATGGCATGCTTTATAATATAAGTCTAGAATATCATAAACACCTAAATCTACGATTGATGCATGGAGGTCAGCTACATGTACGGTTACTTTTGCATTGCAGATACTAATATCGCCTCCAACCACTGTGGTTTAGGCCTTGAGCAGCTTGATCTATACTGCTCAAAAATCTTAATAGATTATCTCCCACTTCCCTAAGAGTCACGGACACAAGGGGTTAACCTAGTGGTAGGGGTGGCCAAAGCGTCAAACCCAGCCTATTTGAACTTTGAGGGAACAGTAACATATGAAACGCTGTCCTTGTCGTCAGCTTGGTAGACCAATGCTTTATGTGTAGTGATGTTTCTTATCATGTGCGAATTTGTCTATCTATAAATCCAGGGATGGCAAGGAATTTTCACCTGTAGTTGGTTCCTTTATTGATGTTGGCCCCTCAGAGGTATGCAATCAATATCTTATTTTATTTATTTATTTATTTATTTGCTCCTAGTATCTTCCTTATGGTGGCTGTATAAAGTCATCTGTAAGGTTTTGTCTGATTTTGGTTATATGTGCAAGTCTCTTGGTAATACTCCTATGATTACTTGTAACTAAGCTATCGGCATTGAGATAGGAATGCTCAAGGCATATTATAGGTCAGAATAGCACTCTGTAACTTGGACCTTGCTTAGTCGCTTTTTATTCAGTTTTCAACCGTAAGAGTATACTTGAACGGGAATGCTGATGCTCAATGACTCTAGTATTGGGCCATCATTCTAGTTGTTATGGGAGGACACCAAATTTGCTTGAGAAAAAACAGCATCTTTACATGCCATCAAGGCAGTGTCATTCATGAGTTATGAAGTATAAGTTCGGCAAGCTTTCATCTGTATTATCAAATTCAGATCATCCTGTTACTTTTGACTAATTTCATAAGGAAAATTTAAATGCTCTTTGTCCAATTTTGATGTTGGATGAACAGTGCCTTTCAACAGTTCGTAGTCTGGAAATATTGTCATTGTCAAATGTTGTAACAACATAGCGCTTATGAAACCATTACTCGAAGCTTTACACTCCAGACAAATAATGCTATTAGTTCAGATCTACCCACAGTCTGGCAACTCATGAAGCTTAATGTTGTAATTTTAATATAGATTCATGGGACCAGTCTTTCCAATTTTTGTTGTTATTTTTATGAATCAGGTAATTGTTAGGAGGTGGGATCTACAAGAGGAACGCCTAGGTAAAATTTCTGAGGAAGAGGTTCGTATTCGATGCAACTTTTGAGCTTATTGTGCCTGTGATAAGTTTTTGAAGCCTTGAATAGGTGAAGGGATTGCAATTCTGAGGTTTTGTGTCATAATGTGAATGTTGTATTAGCATTTAGTATCAAGAAGTAGACCTGTCCATAAAAGATAAATAAGCACCACTGCTACTTTTGATGATTTAAGTTGCTTTACCTGGTGAATTTGCATCTTAGCTCCTAGGCAGTTAGGACAATATTTCTGAACTACAAAAGAATAAATGTAAAAATATTGAAGTTAATACGAAAGCACTTGCAGGTAAATATGAGACTTTTGTATCTGTACTTGCCTTAACTGGAAAGTCCCGACTTGTGAAGCATGTTCCCTCAAGTCCATTGAAAAATACAGCATGCAATTTCATGTATTCCTCAATATAGTTTTCTTTGACATGCCCTGTTTGACTTCTTTTTTTGTGTTGAATATTCTTGGTGGGCTTCCTTGTTATGTCAATGCTGGACTCTAAATATCTGCTACTGTAAATAGTTACGGCAATGCATTTCTTTGAGTTGAGGCATGAGCGGGCATTAGTATTAATTAAAAGGGGCATTTTTATCATCTAGGTCAGAGCTATCATCAGTTTTTTTTATATTGAAAGTCGACCTTGTGTGAATCAGTGGATTATAAGAAGTAACTTGCTGGGAATCCTTTCACTTGAGATGATGCTTGATCTTGTGGTAGTTGAAAAGTGTGGTGAAAATTGTTCTCTCATGGAATAGGTGCCATCAGTATCCATAGCTTCATAGGTTTCTCCTAATTGTATCAGTTGGACCTTGCAAATATCTCTCATTCAAAAGCACTATGTTCTTGGCCATTTATGATTCGTTCCATTTATTTGCAAATTTGCAGTGAAATTGACTTTCTTTTTTCCTGTTTTCCGCCCTTTTCCCATCTTTTATCCACAAAGGCAGAGAGATTTGCCGGAGCAGTTAAGCGTTTGGAGTTTGATGGTAACCTTGGTCCTTACAATCTAAGCCATAATGGAGAATGGAAGAGACTGTCCAACTATATCACGAGGAGCATTATTGAGCGAATAGGTACTGGATCTATAAGTGTTTTCTGTTTACAGATTTTGGACTTAAATTGCTATTTTTTTCGTTCTCCCTCTCCTCTCCCAATTTTTGATTCAATAGTTGTTTTTGTATGTAGTTCCGTGACTTGTTATTTTCTAAACTTAGAAATGATCTTCATCATTGTGACTTAATAGGGACGTACTAGAGAGGAACATATAGTAGAGAAGAGAATGATGCCCCATGAGATGATAGACAGAAACATGGAACAATCTATAATGACCAAGAAATTACTAGGTTCACTCCATGATCAATATTATGCATGAAGGTACATAGTATTTTCTTCAATAATATGTTCACTACTACACTTGATTGCTAAGCTACTAAAACTTGGAGGTTTCCTGGAAAATCTCATGGGATAAAGTATTATTCCCAACTGATGTTTCATTCTAGGGAATTTGTATATTGAAAGAATTGACGAGTTGTTTGTATTGAACAATAATGTCAGGTTAGAAAAACTAGGCTGGCAAAGTTCATCACTCGAGTTCCATTCTCCCCGCTTGTGGCGGTTTTAAGCAGTTAGTTTAATGATTTATTTGCATGTCCAATAATCAAGTTGGTTAGTTTTAGGAAATGTTAGTCTGATAAAATGGTATCAGCTATCCCTGAACCTCGAACGCAAGCTTCCTGCTAATATTTATTGAAGGTAGAACATCTGACTTCTATTCTTCGTCTGGCTCCACCTACTGCACATGGTATCCAGTAAAAATGTAAAACCGAAGATGAGCACTATTGTAGTAATCATGGCAGTCCAGGCAGTAGAAGTAACTACGTTTGACGAGACATCCATCATGTGTTAAGTATAAATGGTTTGTATAGATGTTAACTGCTTGGTGGCTGTACTATTCTGCATTTAAAAACTTCTGTATCGAATACTTTGCTTAGTTCTGCCTTTTCCTTTTGCTGGAATGCTTTGTTCTTTTCTACTACATGCTTATCTTTTGATACAGTTGTTTCGATATTTGCCTAGTTGCTTCAAGTTGGGGTATTTTAATCGCAGAACCTATTGGAGGAGAAATCATGATCACAAGTGAATCAGGAATGGCTCACAATGTCTCTAAGACATCCGTGGAGAAAGCTTTAGATGAGCAATTGATGAACAGCAAGTTCTCCATTTCGACATCTACTGACAAGTCAACGAAGAGAGGATGTTACTATACATCGATTCCTCGCACTATCAAACACAGAGGAATAAATGCAAATGAGCTTACTTCTTTAAATCTTGACAAGGTGGTTACTCATGTCCAGATGCTTTGCTATTCTCAGTTGTATTTCTAGTATGAAGCCTGCATTTTGAACACTGTACTTTGAACTTATTGCGTATCCAGACAGAACTACTTGAAGGCATTTTGATGAAAGATTATGGAGGTAGGGAAGATGTGCTTCTCGGAGAGCTACAATTTGCGTATGTGGCATTTTTGGTAAGTGAACTACTCACTGATGCATTCTGGTCATTCTATTTTAAGTTATGGAAAAAAAAAACTTTGTGAATTATGCAGATGGGGCAGTCGCTTGAAGGGTTTTTGCAGTGGAAATCTATGGTCTGTCTTTTGCTTGGTTGTATAGAAGCTGTAAGTCAATATGGGCTGAACTTTTCTTGCATGATTTTATACATCCCATTACATGTGGTCATCCTTCGTTGTTTCCAAGATTGAAGCTGACCTCTGTTTTTCTGCAGCCTTTCCACACAAGGAGTCAACTATATACTAAGGTAATTGTTTTCTAGTAACTAAATGAATATTTGCATCAGGTCTATGGTTAATCATTTTTGTTCTGGAACAATGAAGCCATCTGTGTGAGCGCCCATCTGAGATATTAGGAAAGATTGTTGTGTGTAATCACCTCTTTTGTTGGTTCAAATTTTGTGGAATAAGTTTTATGCATGTATTTTTCAATCCACAAAGTGCATACCCCTTGAGCGACTCTAATATCTGCTTGACTTTTCATATGAATGTGGTAGATGATTGCATTCCTCTTGTGCACAATTGTTCTCTTACTTGACATATGCATGATTCCTCCTACTCCAATCTATATGCTAGTGTCACCCAATTAGTTACCATTAGTAATTAACTTCTTTGTTCTCTTGAGGATTCTGCTGGTACATCATAACTTGGGAGGCAAGTTGCACTATGATGGATTATAGTCTTGATAACTGTCACTGGTTTGAACCTGATTGATGATTCCAGTTTCTGTTAAAGGGAGATAGATGGATGCTTATGAACTGAAACTGAAAGAGCAAGGTATTAGGTTAAAGAAACAAATTCTTTTTGATCAAGTTTAAATGAATTTTGAAGTGTGGCCTCTTCCAGGAATATAATGGGTCCTTTGGGAACCTATTCAATTGTCTATGAAACAAGTTGGACAAAGGTGTGAATATTCAGTGTTTGTCAACTGATGCCCTGTCCTATTCTTCCTTTTTTTTACCCTCGTTCCCTATATCTGAAAGCTGCAAGATTTGCTGCAGTTCATCAAGGTAATCTACTATCAACTAAAATATGGACTGCAGAAAGATAAGGCAGATACCAATGCTGCAGGTTTAGGAGTATCAACACTGTTAGATGAGTCATGGTTTGGTGCTGATAGTTTCTTGCATCAGCTTTTTAAGGTACGCTTATGCACTTGTAGTATTTGATCACGTATTCAGATTTATGAATGAAGAATATTCAAGCATGTCTATTCTTGTTTGCTTGTTATGTTCACTGATCAAGTGGAATTGACAAGGAAATCCCTAAACCTTTACGGAGGCTAAGGAGTGGCAATGCTTGATGATTTTGCAAGAACAAGGAATTTGATTAATTGTTGGATTGTTCTGCAGGAGTTTTTTTCGCTGGTACAAGAAGCTTCTGTTGTAGATGGGGATCTTTTGACATGGGTGAGTTGCAGTAGCCTTTTTATTCTGCTCAGAAACTACAAAAGAGTCGTCTGTTCTGTTGTCATGCATTTTCTGCTGTGATTGTTGAAGTGCTTATTGACTGTGATGAACGAGTGCTCTCACCAAGGCTCGAAGCTATGTGCAGCATTAACGGCACATTTGGAATCGATTCGAAGAAACTACAATGATGCCAGTAATTCTATTTCCATCAACCCAATTCCCATCAACACATACACACGGACGACAGCTTGTTTTCCTTCTGTGGTTGTTATTTATTTGATGCTAGGTGACAATTTTACAGAAAAGCAACAATCTAATGAAGTGATATTCTTACATTATGTGCTGTGTAGGCTAGGAAACTGAAAGAGTTGGTGGAGAACGAGTTGGGTTGGGAGTTCCAGCATGGCAGTGCAGTTGATGGGATCTACTTTGCGGAAGATGACGAGGTAGTTAAGGCTCTGTTTCCACTTTATTCTATTAACTGTTAGTCTCTCTGGTATGTTCAATTTTTGCCATTTGTTTTTTTTCCTACTGATGCAGTATGCGCCGGTGGTAGAGATGCTCGAAGACCAAAGTATATGAATGGAGGTCCGGGGTAAAACGATTACCCTTTCTCAGAAGAATCCTAAGTGAAATGTTGAAAGTGATGCCACGACAGTCGGAAGCACAATCCAAAGTGGTATCTGCTGTATTTTGGCCTTGTGGTTGTAGTAAACTGTTGGAGGATGCACCTTCTGTTTTATCCCCCCGATAATTTGCACCTTCTGTTATGTTATGCGTACTTGTTGTCTTTTGGGGGAGCAGATGAGGTGTGCTCATAGTTCAGACTGGAACGGAGAAAGGGGTCTTTTGCAGTCTTGGGGTGTGGTTGTACAGTTTATTATTCGGTTCTGCCTTTGGCTAGCATCTCTGGTTGCATTTTTCATCTGTATGTTTGCTGTCATGAAAGAATCGTATAGTCGGTATGCTTTCTAGATCTTCAACTTATAGAATTTTGTTTGGTACTATATGCAAATTCTTAACGAATGAACTTTAGCTCCCTATATCCTAATTGGTGTTGAATGCATCTTAATGAATCAGAACTGTTGGATTTTTTCCCCAACTAAATTGATATCATGGTATATTGTCTAAATATAGGGAGGGTGGAGCTAGGATTTAGTAACTAGGGGTGGAGTTTTTTTTTTCCTTCCTTTTTTTTCTGCGTATTATCTATAAGTACACTCATGGTATATTGTCTAAATATCGGGATAACTATTATAAATGATTACAAAACTATTCACTTGGTACAAAATGATTATAAACCTTTAATTGGGGTCCAGATCCGGTCAGTAACTGATGGGTCAGTAACCCATCAGTAACCCCTTCTATGGTCCCCACGTGTCAGACACTTTTTTATTTAAATTAAATTAAATGTGAAAAGGACAGTACAGTAAATTTACACTTTCTCCTATTTATTGCAGAGGCTGACTTTTGACCGTACTACATCAGCGCCTCCTTCTCTCTCCTCGCAAAACATTTAATTTTCCTTCCCTTAATTTTTAACGGACGATTTCTCACTCGTTTTAAGTCGAAATTTAATTTTTTTTGCACAGTTAGATCAGATTAATTGTGCTCTTCAAAATGATATCCACTTTGATATTTTTTGGACACAAAAAAATTTGTCAGTTATTACCAGTCTATACCATATGGTATTGACTGGTATTAAATAAGAGCATACCATATGGTATGAAAATTTTTGCCACATGAATATATATTTCGTTACTACCATATGGTATAGTGTGGTAGTATCAATATATATTTCGTTACCACCCAATACCATATGGTATAGAGTGGTAATACCATATGGTATAAAGTGGTAATACTAATATATATTTCGTTACTACCCAATACCATATGGTATAGTGTGGTAATATCAATATATATTTCGTTACCACCCAATACCATATGGTATAGAGTGGTAATACCAATATAGATTTCGTTATCACCCAATACCATATGGTATAGTGTGGTAATATCAATATATATTTCGTTACCACCCAATACCATATGGTATAGTGTGGTAATACCAATATATATTACCTAAAAGAAAGGGGAAAAAACAAAAGGAGGGAGAGAAAAAAAACTTGTCTTCTGTCTCATCTCATTTCATCCACAACCAAAGAACACCAAACGCCAAAAAAGGAGAAAGATCGAAATTAAAGCCAACGAGTTGATGAAGAGAAGAAACGCAATTAAAAAGGGTGACTTCAATTTTTATTAGTCGATTGCTAGAGAAAAAAATAAAGATGGAAGAGAGCAGATCTAGATTTGAAAAGGAGATTGTGAGAGAAAAAGTAAGAGAGAAGGAATAGAGAAAGGATCTGAAAAGAGATTGGAAAAAGGAAGAGAGAAGGAAGAGAGAAAGAAGAAAATAAAGGGGTCGTTTGGAGAATTTAAGTTTAAATCTATAGATTGTCAACAATCTAAAGATTCTAACTCTTCGAATTGTTGAAAATAGGTTTTAAAATGTTTATTGTTTGGTAACTGTGATTGTTAACATTCAATGAAAATAAAAATAAAATTTTTATATTAAATAACATGTTTACCCTTAATAAAAAAGATTAGAGTAGTTCGAGAAATATTAAAAACTTTGTTAGTAAATATATTTAATATGATAAATAAATAAAAGAAAGAGAAAAGATAGGAGAAAAAAAATCTCATGAATCAATATATAGAATCTCTCTGATTATGAGAGATTTGATATCCATAGATTTTAGAGATTTGAAATCTCTAAAGTTAAAATCCACAATACAAAAGGCAACAAAAAAACATAACTTTCTACAAAATCTACGAATTCAATGAATCCACGCCCTAAATCCCGTTCTCCAAACGAACCCAAAGTAGCAGAGAAAAGGTTATTCTTTCTCTTTCATTGAAAAGTCAGCATTGAAATGCGGAATAAATAAAAAAAATTAAAATACAAAAACGGACAAAAATTATCCTCCCCACCTCCGCGTCCAGCCAACCACCCGATTGCTCCATCCCCAGATCTACGGTTCCCGTGTATTTACTGATAGGTCAGTAACCATTAGTTACTGACCCTATCCCAAACCCTTTAATTGTGCATATTTCAATCACATTTATTTGGACTAGTAACAAAAAGGTAATTTCGTCTATCTCTATTCAAAAGTCTACAAGTTTACTCCGGTCAGCATGCAATGTTATCAACAAATAATAATAAAAAATCAATAAACCAAATCAATTATACCCAATCAAACCAAACTCAACCCCACCCAAAATTATACCCAATAAAATTATAAACACATTTCGGAACAAACTCAAATATGTTTCCCCTCTCTGTAACCCTGATCCGAAAATCATCCTCATACCCAATGAGTTAATCCAGTCCATCAAACTTCTTCGCCTCGGTCAAATTAGGCTTCAGGTGAAACGGACCTGCAGTTTATTAGGGCCCGCCATGCCGTAACCAAACCAATTACTGAAAAACAAATCGATTTCAATTAGAGATGGTGGTGGAGATTTGCAGGAATCTGGGAGGCTAACAGCGAGGGAGATGTTGATCTTGACGCCCAAGTTGGGTTCGTCGCGGTTCTTAATCAGCAAGCAGAGGAACTTCCTGCTCTTCTCTATCACTTGCTTCAGTCCCGAGCAGCAGTCAAGCGTTAGAGCTTTGGATTCCCCACCGACGTACGACAGGCACTCCCACAAGCTGGGACACGATTATGTTGTTATGAGCATATAAGGGATGTGTAGGGATATAAGATATTTGTGTAGTATGGAGTAGGTGGCTCCCGGACCCCAACCTCATCATCTGTATCATCTTCCTCACTCGTAGATCCTAAATCTTCTTCACTATCCTCGTCACTTTCAATAGGATAACTCGGCATCTCATTAGTGGGATGCTCGCAACCATCACTGCCAACATCTTCATCTCGACTTTGTGCAGATCGCCTGGATGCCTGAATGATATTTTCAATGTTAGATCATTCTGGATCCCAAGTCGGTCATTGAACGCCATGTGACTCAACAATGGGGCGGGCTCAACAGAATTGACACGATGTGGAACAACATCGCCCCATGGTACCCCATCTCCTACATCGCCGCCTACATAACTACCTCCTTCATAATTGCTTGAATAACCACCTCATTCATGCCCTCCTGCAAAACATGTGTTGTTTAGGAATTTTTTAAACTATTGTATTTGGGAATTTTTTTAAAGAACTAGTGCATTTGGAAAAAAAAAATCTCAACGTAATAATGGTGATAAGAGCATTCACTGCCATCATATCCGTAATTGGTTCCACTATGACCGACATAGAGTTCTAGCCACGTGAATCTGGTCTCAATTTTCAACTTACTGGATTCACCATCTTCATAATCAATCTCGCTTTGAGAGTTTGTCACCCGACCATTCCACCGAATAAGAAGCTGAAATTTTCAAAATCTACCCATGTCTCCAATTTAAAATAACTAACGATCACATATAACATACCATAAGCCATCATACATCCACCTTTAATCCGAATATTTAGCATAATTAACACAATGCGTAACTAGTGAAACACAAACACACAACTATTTAAACATGACCATACTAAGCAAATTCATGCATACCTTAAAAAAATGAGGGAATGAGTTCTAGTGTGGTAGTGAGATTTTCTGCAAGTGTGGCGGAGAAGAAGGAAGTTTATGTTACGAAGGTGGAGAAGAGGGGGAAATGAGAGTGAAATACGGTGTTAGGGTCGTATATTTATATTGAAATCTGATAAACACAAGATCGCTAGGGGAGTAAGCGATAAATGCAAGATCGTTTTTGATTAAAGCCAACATGCCTAGGTTGCTGCACCTAACCCTAGCCTCGTGTCTAATATTTATCGCGTTTGACTATGACAAAAATAAACACCCTTCATAGGATTTATCACAAGTCCCTAATATTTATTGCGTTTAATAATATTCATTTCATATACTTTTATTTTTACTCATCTAATTGCTTACTACTAGTTAGTAGTTACCAATTCTTATCTATAAATTATTTTGTGTGAAATAATTCTTCTAATTGCTTTTTCATGACTAATTTACTTGGAATTGAGGATTTTCATTTTTCTCATGTATTTTATTAGATCCGGTATGAATACTGATTGTACCACGGTCAGATCATTCCACTTGCAAAATCGGCTCACTAGCATAAACAAGTTTGACAACCTTGACTTCTCATTGAAGTGATTTATACATGATCGTGTTTCTCTCCAGCGATGATTGTTTAAATCACTTGTGTCGCAAGCGATTTGGTGAAAACATGTGTATTTTAGAAATTTTTATAAAAAAATATTGTTTTTGGGTTTTTGTTTAAGAACTAGTGTATTCAGAATTTGACCACATATTTTTATTATAAAAAGTTACATAACTTATAACCCATTCCTTTGCTAACGCAACGCAGATAGGCGGGCTAGCGGCAGCCTCCAGCCGTCAACATACTTGGTCCAGGGAGGAGCGGTGGTCTGCAGAACACAAGGATGGCTAGGACCTTCTATTCCCGCCTTTCCCCCCTTCCTTCGCTTTTCAGAACCCACAGCTCATTTCTCCCATCTTTCAGACTACGCACGGCGCTTCCTAGTTGTGCGAGAACTCTTTCGCCCCCCGCCGTTTATGGCCGATTTTCTCCCGCTTTACAAGGTTAGTTTCGCCTTATGCATACTGGTTTCTCGCACGAATCGGCCCTTTATTACTTGCACTCTTTCAGTACTACCACCAATCACTGTGGGAGCTTTCGCAATGCTTAATACATTTTTCGCCCACCACATGTTCGTTAAAAGTCTTGTGTGAAGAACCCTCAACTATTTGCCTCCTGCAATTTGCTACTAACTAATAATTATAGAGTTATGATCGACGTGTTTGGTCTCCTCTTTGTATAGGATAATAATTATGTGGGTTAGCCACGATGAGTCTGTTAACTTCTTCCGTTAACTATCTGTTACATTGGAGTTACAGCGAGGCCATGTCTCCACCAAGCCAAAGTAAGCATGGAAGAATTCTTGTAACAATGGCTGATTTGATTTCATGTTCATGAGGTCGTGCCCTGTGGTATTATGTTTGACCATTTGAGTGGCAGAAAGCTATTTTTTCATGTATGCTATGTGTGAAACTGCCTCACATAAGGCAGTCTGCTTTAACTTGTGGTACATGGCTTCTTTGTTTTTTACTGTATGCATTCTGCAGTTTCCTGTCGATCGTATGCTCGACAGAGGGGAAAGGGCTATGATCTCTTTGGCAGTGTGAAGCCAGGGAATGAAGATTTCAAGAAAGCATGGAAGAACTCGATGGAGGAAGAAGACACTTCTCTATGGACAGCAAGTGGAGATGAAGATGAACCCAATGAACACCTCAGCGATTTGCAAAAAGAGATTCGGAAGGTGAGACAGCAGGCGAAACAGCACTCCGACCTTATAGATGCTGATGACAGTGATGAGTTGGCAAGTGTTTGGTCTGGGAGTGACGAGGAGAAGAGCTTGTGGACCGGTAGTGAGATGGATGATGACGACGACGCTCCCACTGAAGCACATCCAAACGAAGCCAGTGATAAGTACATAGACAGATTATTTGAGTTCGAGGAAAAGCCCAAGTACAGGACATTATCAGAAATGCTGAAAGCAGAAGACGAACCCGAAGAGTTGTCCCCAGGGAAGCAAGCCAGGAAACTTGCAGTTGAAAATGCATTGAAAAAGCTGAAGAAAGGGCCAGATGGGCGTTATATCAATGTGTGGGAAATCATGAGCGATATGGACATTCTGATTGGAGCATTTGAAAATGTTGTCTCTGGGCCAGAGTATGAGGAGCTTCGCAAAGGAGGGCCTAAGAAGTTGAATATGGAGTTCTTCAAGGATATACAGGCACGCATGAGAGATCCTAATTATAAGTTCTCACCTGAGTTGAAATTAAAACCCAAGAGCAAACTTGTACCAAGAAAGAAATGGCAGAAGGCCCAGTCTCGCCGCCGAAAAGCACAGAAACGTTAAGATACAGCCATCCCAATTGAAGTGAAGTGAAGTGGGTTTAGCTAGCGATCACTGTTTCAAATGGCGTTGAAGAGAAACAAATAGAGAATCATTCAAGTATGCCAGAGCATTACATCCCACAGTGTAACTTCAAGGTTCGAACTTCGAAGGACCTTCCAATAGATGGGAAGAAATAGATGAGATGGAATGTATCATTCTGTTATTTTGTACGAAACTGTTCTTGCTCAGACGAATGCCAGAGTGGTTAATAGTTGAGGTATCATTTCCTTGTCTTCGTCTTGTAGTCTTCTAAAATAGTATGAACAACATGGGTTCATTTTGATTGCTGCTGCTTTGTTCTTTTAGACCAAGTTACCTCCTCTGTTACATACCAGCATAATACGGAGAATTACGGAGAATTTTCAGATTCTGATTCACTTGCAGCACGCAGCTGTGTTTTTTTCCCCCCGGAAACCTGGTTTCCATCTATCTTTATATGCTGCAACCAAACTGCTTGATCATAATTGCAGGGCCCATTCACTTGGATGAGAGCAAACATACAAGGGAAACGTTGTTTGATGTTGGGTATTATCTGGAGGCCAAGGTGAAAGCTGAATTGTCTTTCTTCTTCTGCAAGTAAGAACTATGTTGATAAGCCAATCAATACCATATATATATACTTGCTAAGCTTTTAGTTTTAGGCGAGAAAAGTCTTTTGTGCTAGCTGCCCGGCGACCTTGCAGCAGCTGCTACTGGGAACCAAGCAATAGCATAGACAATGTTGGAAGGCGAATATATAAGAAAAAGCTTGTCTCTCTTTCAACTCTCTGTTACAATCTATCATATAATTGAGAAGATAAGTAGGACTGGACTACTAAAAGTAAACTAAGAACATTCGAATTTACTAACATCTACGAGTTGATTCAGCCTATTGATATCCTATGTAATGGTAAAGCTGCTGCGCTGCCTCATGATGGCCATAATCAAGATTGGTCATAGGAACGGTAGCAGGCTGTGACGAAAGTGCATGACTCATCATCAGAGGTTGATGAGCAGTGAACCTCATATCACTATTCCCAAAATAGTTGTTGCTGTTCATGTCTGCAGACGGGAAGTTGTGGTACGAGTCTTGCTGGCTGTTGACAATTGCCATCGCTGGCTGGCGATTCAGCTCATAACTTGGTGGCATCCCAGCAAACCTGGAAGAAGTGTGACCGGTGCCATGAAACCCTGCTGTATGAGGCCTTACTAATGAAGCTCCATTGTTGTCCAAGCCTCCCACCATGGCCACAGCATTCGAATTCCCAGGGTTTGTCGTGCCAGCAGAGCCAGTCCCGGTGTTGTGGCTGCCGTTGTGGAAAGGACGGCTATGTTGCCCTTGAAGGGCAGGAGCTTGAAGTTGACTTCGGCTGCTATTGTTGGACGGATCCCCTGAAGAGCAAAGCTCTGCAAACTTCCCCACTTTGCTCAACTTCTTGATCAGAGTGGCAGAATCCACAGTTCCTGACACGGTCACCACCTGGGTTTCTGCATCTATCTCTACGGAGTACACACCTGAGTCGCCCAGAAAACCGTCACGGTTACTTCATATTCAAGAAAGGAAATTAAGGCTGAACGTGACTAGTTTAATTGTCTTAGAAGCATTCTTCACTTACCATCAATCTTCTTGAGCATTTTCTTGACTTTCTTCTGGCAGCCTTCACAGTCAATGTTAACCTTCAGTACATGCTTCTGTTATCACAAGAAAGAGGGGAAAAAAAAGGAAGATCATTAGCAATTACAGAGCAATGAGCCAAACCCAGGTTGGCAGAGGATAAGAAAATCTGGAAAAGGGTCAAGTTTATGTGGAGAAGCCCGTCGGAAAGAAAGTGAACTAAGAGCATATTGCCTGAATACTGCGGAGATCGCCGGGAGGAGTAGGACCAGTGCTCGACATTGTTGGATAAAAGCTGTCTTCTTCTTCTTCTTCTTCTTCGGTTCTGCAGTCTCTGGACTGTTGGCTAAAGTGGTATCTGCCCTTTTATGGAAGGGAGAAAAAGAGTAAAGAGAAGAAGGGAAGAAGCCAAGGCCCAAGACAGGAGGCGAGAAATGTGTGGGTGGGACTGGTGGGAAGAATTGAGTTTGACAAGTGAATCATAAGATTCGACATTTCTGACAACAGACACACAAAGGAAAGGAGAAAAACACAGTATATGGATGGATGCCATAGCTTTGCTCCTTTATTTTCCATCTGCTGCTGGCATCTCATCACATTATTGTTTCTTGCAAGGACTTCAATCCACTTCTCGTGATTCCCTGTCTATTCCTTCCTGCCCTGCCTGCCAAAACGATTACGTCAGATGCTTACTGCTGCTTTACCAGTTAGTTACCACCACTAACTAGAATCCTCTTCCTTCTCTGGTTCGGAGTTGTGGTAGTAGATGCGACATCAGCAGTACTGTCGTTACTAATTTGGTTACTTCTTTTGTAATAGACTGGAGTCCAGTCCACTCCCGGTGGAGTGCACAAATTTATGTGTTTGAAACAAGATTGTCGTCCTAGGGGTGTTCAAACGGTGTGGTTACCATGGTAACCGTTTTAACCAGTACTATTTGAATAGTTTGGTTTGGTTAATTTGGATAATTGGTTTGGTTTGGTTAAAGTTTTTAGCTTGTTTGGTTTAGGTGGTTTGGTTTGGTTTCAGACACTCCTAACCAGCCAAACCAAATTAACCAGATAAATAATTAGCCATATATCTAATGTATACACATACTTAATATTTTGAATAACCATTTAAGAGTTAAACGTTCATCATTTTAGACTCATAAAATATAAAGCTTGATATTGTTCCTATAATGTATATTTGTATATGTAGAGTGTAGACCACAACATATGAACGCCTAATTTAAATAACCACATACATTATGTTGGATGAAAACTTGAAAGTAAGGTCCTTTTCAGCATATGAAAATTTCTAAGAGACTAAGTCAATTCAAACAAACACAACAATTCATTAACACATATCATTGTGATAAATTTTTGTTTGGTGAATACTTCTATACTAACCGTAAGATAATTGTCTTGGTTGCATGTATTTATGTTAAGGGTCAACTATAACTATGTGTTGATTGTTATGTTTTATTCATTATATAAATTGTGAATTGATAAATTAACAAAAAAATCTCTCACTTAATGATAATATATATGATTTTATATTGGTTAATCTGGTTAACCAATTAACCAAACCGATTAAACTTTAGTTTGGTTAATTTGGTTGTTGTATTAGTTTGGACGGTTTGGTTATGATATTGTATTCCATGGTTAATGAAATTTAGCCTTATTTGGTTTGGTAATAACCATAGTAACCATTTGAACACCCCTAGTCGACCCGGTTTCACATTTTGTTCCATCGATGAAGTGAGTTAAACATTTAATCTGGTATGGAAAAAGTTACTAGATTGTGCATCTATATAACTAGCACAGGGCCCCGTCCGTTGGCCGGGTTGTTTTTGTTGTTGAAGTATTTCTTGATTTTATTTTTGTAGTTGTGTGTTTCTTTCTTTCTTGTGTAAGTATTGGATGGATTGCAACTCTACTTTTTTCCTAATAGGTGCGTCGTGTTACTTTCTTTCTTGCGTAAGTATTGGATGAATTGCAATCCTACATTTTTTTTTTCTAATAGGTGAAACCAAAATGTTGGTTTCACTCGTGTCGTAGATTCTTGTAGTAATTGTTTTGTTTGGTAATTTCCTCATTGGGGAAGCTTGATAAATATGAGTACATATGACTAACTTATATATGTTTGTTTTCACCATGTTGTTGATGCTTGTTAGGGATGGCAATGGGTCGGGGCGGATAGTGCTTATCCGTTATCCTACCCAAAGTAGTTCGGATGTTACTCATACCCACATAAGAAACGGGTAAAAAATCAAAATCATGCCCATACCCGTTTGGGTTTCAGGTATCCACGGTCATCCATGGATAATAATTTCTCTTTATAACTCCAACCAATATGTTACGTACCATTCACTCATATTCTCACATTACATAAACGTAAAAGTACGACAATAATTCATTAGGGTGAAGAAAATTAATTAAAACAACATAATTTTATGAAAATATTATAGTTATATGCTAAATATAAAATATGGTAAAGAAAATTAATAATTATTTCTAGACAAAATGCATATGCATGTCATAATCAGGCGAGTTCGGGTTGGATAGTGAGAAAACCATACCTACCTATTACTCGCAATATTCGGGTTCAAGTTTTACCCGTACCCACTAAAATTCCTTCGGGTTAGGGTTTTACCCTACCCGATTCGATCGGATTCGGGCGGATATCCACGGTTACAGACATTTTTGCCATCCCTTTCTAATTGGCTGTCAATAATGTAGGAAAGTACTCAAGTATTTGACTAATTAAGTTTTAAGAAATGAATTTGAAATCTAATTAAATATAATTGGGTTATAGGTATGATATGGCCATTTACTATGCAATTTTATCAAATATGCACTATTTTTTACATCATACCCTTATACTTTAGAAAAATATCAAACATGTCCTTATACCCAAATTTCCATCCAAAAATCACTTTAACCATGATCGAATTGTGGTTCAGACGATCTAACCTCGATAAAATGGGAGGTACCCATGCTCTAATAGTAACAACTTCAACTTTGATTAGAAACGCATCTAACTTGGTGTCATTGTAAAATATAAGATGTGAATCATGCAAAATAAAATTATCTCATGCATCGATGTACTTAAAAAAAAAATCTAAATCACCAAAACACATGCAACCATATCTTGCATCACGAAAGAAACCAACAAAATGATACTTCAATAATGGATGTGAGAGTTTGGCATGGCAACAACAGTTAATCAAGTGAAGAGGAGTGCAGAAAAAAAGTATATAAGTTTTGTACATAACATTTAAGAAGAATGAAAAAAATGCAAAAAATTACTAACAATTAAAAAATTGAAAATCATCAGTTTGCATCTAAAAAGAGTGAACCTAATATCGACTATGGGAAACCATATTTAACAAAAAAGAGGGCAAATTCTATTCGCTAGTGGATTGGTTACATGCATCACAACAAATCCCATTTCCAAACAACCCCATAATAAATGAATTCAAGTGTGTCCAAAAAGATTACCAAACTAACTACCAGGTGGCTTAGCTTGGCCAAATTGGTATTGCATTTTAGCCTCCACCTCCGCCATCACCAACCTTCTTCTCCGTTTTACCTATAAATACTATGTACTTATCAATATTGACCCAATCGAGGATCTGAAGGAAATGCTCTTGTATTGAAGAAAGAAATCACATCCAAGATGGAAGGGTGATTTTGCACACCTCCCAGAGGAGAAAGTGAATTCCGTAGAGGACTCCAATGCAATCGTCTTCCCGGGGTGAGTGCGTTCTTGCCCAATGCTAGGTAGTAGGGATAGGTCCGAGTAGAGATGTTGTTGGTAGATTTTCTGGAAGGGGAAGATGACGAAATCTGGCAGTTTCTAAAAATAAGGGATTGCCTCCCAAAATCGGTAAAATTTGATAAAAGATTAAAATTAAAAATACAAATTAAAGTTAAATAAAATTGCTCAAACCTTGTAGCGGAGTTAGAACTCAAAGCTGTTATTGAAAGGCCCAAATGAGAGTATAGGAGGCCCGGTTGGCGCGGATCCAATTATGGGCTTCCTGAAATGGAACACAGTTTCATTTAGACACCCTTCCGTGAAACACTCACATAACAACATTTTTAAAATGGAGAAAATTGGAGATATGAATCTCCATCATAAATTTTATAGACATGTTTGATGTTGGATCTACAGAGGTTCAAGAGAGCTTGGTTGTTCTCATGTAATTTCAGTTGCTGCTAATAAAATTATATAGGGGATTATAAATAAATTAAAAAATATACCCAAAATTACACTGCGAACGAATGATTCATGAACTGAAAATCGGTTTTGTTTGGTTATAATCTGAATCGATTTTCATTTAACTATTTAATTAAAAAAAATTGCTTAACGCAAGCCGTACCATTTATATTTTTTGGTTTACCGAAACCACGTAATCAGTTCTCGGTTATTTTGTCGGTTAATCATATGAACTTTAAATTAGTACTTCGATAAGGTTATATTTTAAGTAAACCGGATTGATAACAGAACTGAAGGTCACCTTCATTTTTTCAATATTTAAAGTTAACAATATGATCAGGGTGAAATCTAATTAAGACTATCAAGAGCTATATGGTCAACGTCGAATTCCTTTTTCTTTTTAATCCGGTGGTTGGTAATTTCTTAACGTGTTTTGCTATTGATTGATAATGGTTTAATCTATGTTTAATGAAGAAGGGTTAATGGAGTGGACGTATAGATGCTGTGATAAAAGTGTATGCCACCATGGGCCCAAACATGTACCTAAAGTTGAGACCTGTACACAAAATATGTGAACATTAATTTTATTATTAGTGAGCAAACCACTGTGATACGATTATTCGATTGGTAGGTGCATATTTCTACCAATCTCAAACTATCAAGAGCTAATCCTGGGATGACTTGACGTTTCTATAGTAAATAGATTAAGTAATCAGGAATATTTGTCACTACATTCAAGATTTGAAAGCTAAGTAGTTCTTCAACCAATCGCAACCCATTAACAGTTAATCCTGATTTGAAAGCTAAGTAGTTCTTCAACCAATCGCAACCCATTAACAGTTAATCCTGAAATATTGACCTGGTGTTTATATTTACCTCAACACGTATAATGCCGATTGCCTTGGTCTAACATCAAACATAGCTGCGGTTTAGCCAACAAAAAGAACTACAAAGATGCATTGCTACATAGATGCACAATCCAGTTCGAAAAGCTCGTAAATGGAATACGTCAAGTATGTATGACTCCTTGAAACAATCTGTTTCCACTAATTATATTTTTTTTTTGAATGTAGTCAGAATTCTAATTCGGCAATACCAAACCATTAATTAACAATTAATACTTGAATTACCTAATGGTTAGAAACGCTACAGGATTAGTTTTCGGACTGCCTTGGTCGATCTTCAAACACACCTACATTTTACAGATACCGCCTAACCCTGTACCCACTTCACTTGCCACCAGCTGATCTTATATTTCAGAATTGATTTGCGGGAAGGAGGCAGTAGGCGAAATCGTGATTTGTGGGTTCGCCATGAGGAGAGATTTGTGGGTTACGCTGGGAGGAGAGCAAGCGAAGTCGAGGCTGGTGGGTTTCGCGGAAAGGAGAACAGGCGGGTTTTGCCAGGAGGAGAGCAGGCGGAGTCGAGGAAGCGGCGTTGGCGAGCAGACGGCTTTACTAAGCATCGTTGTAGTTTCCTAGACGTGGAGAGAATGAGGCGCGACGGCGCTTTCGCATTCTATCTCCAATCTTACTTAGGTAACCAATTTGTGGAGCAGGAGCGCGTGAGAGCCCTCATTTCATTTTTTAAGAACTCTAAATTGAGAGCGCGATAAGAGCGTGATATTATATTAATATAAATTAATAAATTTACTCATTTTAGTAAAAACTAACAACCAATAGGAAAGGAAAATTGGCTTTATGTTTTAAATTAAAAGTTGATTTAGAATCAGTAGTATTTTCAAAAGAAAAAAAAATCAGTAGTAGGGTGTTAGAGAGAGTTTTAGTGTGCTATTTAATCTTTATAAGAGTTATCTTTCTGTGGGCTCATTATGAAAGCGGATTTGCTGAGTGTGTGGGCTTAGTCATTAGTCTTAGCCTATTTGTTTCTTTTGTATTGCATGTTTTGTTAAAAACAGAACTTGAAGCCAGTTGGGTGCTTTTCCGAATCAAAAGTGTTCATTCTCATCTCTGCCAAGTCCCCTGTAAAACAAAAACCCAGAAAATACATATTGAAAATTGTCAGGTTGCAGGTACAATCGATTGAAATTGGAAAGTAGAGGCTGGCGCCATTAGGGCCAGCGGGGTTGGGGCCATAAGTGACTCTTCTTCGATGGGGAAGAAGGCAAGCAAGATAGATTGACGGAGGGAGGAGGCGGTTGTCGGTGCTAGATCCAGATTTCTGGGTCTACGCTTGCGGCTTATGCGATGGGTTCGTTCTTGTCTTTTCTGAACCTCCATCTCGCTCATCCCTTCTTCCTACTCCACCTCCAGTCATCCCTATTCTTTCTCTTCTCTCAATCTGTTACTCTGTTTTCACTTTTTCTCTCACGGTAATGACAACAGAGACAGCCACAACCGCCATTGCCACCGCCTCTTTACCTCTTTCCCACTGAACTGGTCTTTCCCAATCCGCGTTCTTCCCCCACAAAGTTCGCGCTCTCAAAAAAAGCAATCCGCGAATTCCTTGCGTTCCATGTCAAATCCGCGGTTTACCGCTCCAAAGCGGGAGCGCGGGGTCTAATCCCACGAATTAGGTTACATAACTCCAATCTCCCACCAAGCGCCCTGAGTTGGGCCGCCTTTGTTAGGCCCATTCGGCGATCTATTTTGTCCAGCGGGCCAGTCTGAAGCAAAACGCAGGGCTTCATTTAATTGGTAGGAAATGACAGGTTTGCCCTTCCGTGAAGCTCTCAGGAGCCAGAGTTTTTGAATCCCTGCAAAAAGAGCCCATGAATCTGCTTCATAAATTATATAGATATAGATTTCTCAAAATTCATAATTGGTCGAATCCTTTTAATCTGGTATGGTAATCAGTAGACTCATTCAGTAATTGGATTTGAACCCAACTAACATTATCTATAAGGGTATTGGATTGGACCTAAATGGACTTACCTGCACTCTTTAAATACTTTTTTGATTTGGATTGAGTTTAGATTGAGTTCAACTTTCGTCAAACCATTTGGATCCAACCCTAAATGGGTCCTTTTGGGTCTATATAATCATGGAAAAACAATATAGACTATTTCACTATTCACCTTTAATAATTTCACATATTCAATGTTGATGTATGGGTATCCAATGTAATGAGTCTAATTTAGACTCAAACTAAAAAATTAGGTATGAGTATGTTCGAAAATGGTATTAGCCAAACTTGACTTGACCCATAATAAAAATTCAGATTGGGCAATACCCAAATTTTGGGTCTTAGCATTACTTCAAAATGGAAAAAGTTCATGCTTGCATAAAACATATAATTCAACATCAAAACTTTTGCACTAAATCCAACATATATTAAACACAACTAAAATACTTAAATTCAACACACAACATTCACATTCGAATATAAAAATCAAAGTAGTCAATCTTCAAAGATGAATTATTCATATCTATCCAGAATATGAGAAATATCAAAATATTCATTAATTATATTATATTCAAATTAATTTCCTTAAACTTCATGTCTTAGTTTCGCAAACAAATATTCTATTGTTGTCCAAAAATAAGGAAGCAAGGCAGTATCACAAATCAACATGTGGTTTGATGGTTTAAGTTGTTGATATTTTAGCTTGAGATTCGTGGTACAAACCTCACAAGCCCGATTTTATGTTTCCAATTTTCTTTCGAAATACTAAACCAATGAACCAGCCAGCTGGTCAAACCTGTCGATTCTTCGGGTTTGAGTGGATTTCCAAGGATTTCACAGCTTCAGGCTCACTCCATATTGCTAGGTTTTAACAAACACACCCGCAAACCGGCCCAACCCGATCCAACCCACACATATGTATTGCTAAAACGAAGGTTTTGGGTTGGGTGAGAATTTTATTTTGTACAACCCGCCTATTTTGAGTTGGGTTTGGATTTTGGATTACGCAACACGAGAACACAACCCAATCCGTGCTCCAACTATTGGTATGAGTTCGTATCCAAAAATATTTACGTCGTATATAGCCATACTTATGAAAAATTAAGATATTTTGTCATGTTTTTCTCTCATGGTCTCACTAATCTAATGCATTCTTGGGCTTAAAGTTTAGACATAAATTTAATATAGTTATTATTCACGTGATCATTTTTCTTGTGTACAATTTTAATAGAATAACATATTATGGATGCGTTCGTTTATAACCTTTTTAGCCTATTTCAAAAAATATGGTGAAAAAACTAGGCATATGTTGAAGTAAATCACATTTTATTAAAATTCAAACAACATTTGTGAATTTTGATAACTTTCGCCTCGTTTTAATTGTTTGAAATTTTAATTATTTATAAAATATTTTTATGTTGTAAATTAATTACATATTATGGGCTGGGTTGGGTTTTTACTTAAAAATACCGCCAACCCGACCCAACCCAATTAGAAACAAACCATAGGGTTTAATTTATTTTTTTTTTGACTGGGTTTGGGTTTAATATTTCTCAAACCGTAGTGCATGGGTCGGATGATTAAAATGGCTAAACCCGAACCACCCGACCCATGTACACCCCTACCTATTGGGCAACTGTTAGCCGATTAAGACGTCGCGTCTGGGTCGATCTGTGGGTTTAGACCCATGATTTGAAACAGACATATTTATAAATTATAAATAAGTTGATGGTAGGAAATTAAGAATACAAATAATCGACTGACATGATAGTATATTGAATTTCTTACAATATTTTTTTTTATGATTATCGAAACAATCTAATTTTTTAATCACTAATCTAGCTAATTAACTACTATACCTGATCATCTCCGTGAGGGTTATTGTTAGTTGTTTGCACGGTCTAAATAACTATCCCATCTTGAGCCAAGTTTAACTCAAGATGGCGTTGCTATATAGTGGTGACCAAGGTCGTATCCACGGGTTTCGGTAATCTAGCTTACTTCCCGCTCTATTGTTATCTAAGCAATCGATTTTTAGGTTTGTTTTGGAGACTCTAATTGAACTACTGGTAGATGTAGAAATAGAGATAAAAGTAGGTACTTCAGGATAACTCCCTCGCCCTATCCTAGGTCTAACATGCAAATGATGAACTATGATGGGTTTATCAGATATGGTACGTGAGCTCTCTAATCTTGTGGGCCTTCGTCGTTATCTCACGCCTCCGAGTACGTCTCCCGAGACCCATTGTCACTTCGGTCAAGGCTCACGTATCTAGGGCATTACGAATTTAGCTCATTTCAATAGGTTTTACCTATTGTGCACACGAAAAATTCGGATATGTGCGCTTGCGAACCTCTAGAGCATTGTCTAGGAAGTCATTTTTGTATCAGAGCTACAATCGCCTCATCCACTACAAGACCCTTAGTTCATTCATCTACCCTTAATCTGCTAGTTGACGCTATCCAGTCTAACTCTAAAACTCTTACCAAGCATTGGCTCATCATAGGCTAGTAGAGAAGAGTAGGGCGACTTAGCCAAGCATAATCAAACATATAATCACTAGAACAAACACATTCATTCATAAATCCTAACATAATTCATTCATCTACATTATAAACCTAATTTAGGGTTTGGGGGGTTTTAACCCCTAGCACCTTAGAGGACTACTCCTAAAGGAGGGAAGAACATTGAAGAAAAAGAAGACTTGACGGGGGAGATGACTTCTTCCTCTTAGATCCTCCTTCTCTTATTCTTCTTCCTTCAACTTATCTCTCTACTTTCTCTCTCAAAGAACCAAAAAATTCAATCCAAAAAAGATCTCTCTCTGAACGGGGAAGGCATCCCATATTTATAGAATTTCAGGTCTCGGGCAAGTTCGCGACCATGCTAGGGAAGTTCGCGGGCACGATCTTGAGTAGGAAGGCAGCGATCTTCAAGTTCCATCTTTTCATTCTTCGTCCAAGGGGAGACCATGCGGTGACTTCATGGTCATGATCCATGAGTCGCGGCCGCAATCTTACTCATGGGCTGGGAAGTCAAGCGTTGCGATCCGACTTGCGAAACTCTCTGCTTTTCCTGGACTGGTCTTCCTGAAGTTGACGACTGGGGCCTCTAACTTCGCGGCCGTGATATTTGCTCTCACTTTGCATGCTCCTATTCTCACACAAAGGAATCTGCATAATCTTGTGACTGATTTCCATGGGGAGGCAGCTTATAATGACATCCCAATCTCATTGGTTCATTTAAGGATGAATGAGCTCCCTTATTTTGGCATCGATGGGAAGGCCTCGATGAGCGGCGTTAATAAAATTTGGCTGACTAGCTGACAGCCACCTATCCCCAAAATCCGCACATCCGACCCTTTGTCAACAGGGGCGTAGCCAGGATTTCGCTTAAGGTAGGTCCGAAATAAAAAATATATATAATAAAAATTATTAATGTTTACAATGATCCACGACGTGTTTTCATATCTTGAAAAGTCTGTAAAATACTTTCATCATCCAACCTATCTAAGATATCACTCTCAACATATGCTACCAAAAAATCATTAAGCCCTTCATCGCTCATTCGACTTCGTAGTGTGTTCTTCACGTAGTTCATGGCGGAAAATACTCTTTCGACACTTGCAGTGGCAACTGGTAACAACAATGCCAATTTCACAAGTCGATACACCAATGGAAATGGTCGAAACTTCTTTGCCACAACCATTTCCCTACAAAGATAAGGAATTCCCTTCAACTTAGTGAACCTGTTATCCGTCTTCACATCAAAGATATAAGTATCAAGCTGAGGATCAAGATGTAAGATATCATCATCAGAGAATTCACTAGGATAAAAGGTAGCAAGTTTTAACAACTTTTTCTTGTCAAAGTCAACAAATGCATCATCTGGATTTAGGCAAGCCACACAACATTGCAATTCAGTGTTCACTTCATCAAAGCGACTATTAAGCTCTTGCAACTGCATATCCACAACTGTATAGAATAACTCAACCTTGTAATGATGCATATTGGTGATTTGTTGAGCATTTTTCCTTGGCCTTCCAGAAAGAATGTATAACTCATCCATGTTGGAAATAGGAAGACATTCCTTCTTGCAAAAAAAAAAAAAAAAAAAAACCACACTATCAAGAAGAGACTCCCATCCTTTATCTCTCAAATCTTGTAATCTAAGTTTTTCCCCACGAACAAGGTGCATGGCATTCACTATGTCTTGATCTTTCCTTTGCAATGATTTAGATAACTCATTGGTAATCGCTAAGACTTTAATCATCACATGCAAGATGAATGCAAAATCAAAAGTTTTGATGCACATCAATGTGACATATGCCTCACATTTTGCATTTTGCCTCACTTTTGATGATGTCCAAACAATCAATAACAGAAGAGTATATCACAGGAAAGTTAAGAAGCGTGTCAAAATGTGATCCCCAACGAGTATCACAAGGCCTTTTAAGACCAACTTCCTGATTTAAACCCCGTCCACTCTCAAGTTCACCACAACATAATGCCTCAACAATTTTATCAGTCTGACTTTCTCGAATGTTGTCCATCCTCTTATAGGATCCTCCTTCCAAATTTATCAAGTTGGTAACAAGTGTGAAGAAGCCACTAACATCACCATGTTGTTTAGCAACAGCAACAAGTGTTAACTGGAGTTGATGGGCAAAACAATGAACATAGTAAGCTGATGAATTTTCTGCCAAAATTAAAGCCTTGAGCCCATTGATCTCCCCACTCATATTGCTAGCTCCATCATAACATTGTCCTCTTATTCTTGACAAGCTCAATCCATTCCTCACTAGTATCGATTCCATTTCCATCTTAAGTGTTAAGGCTTTAGTATCTGAAACATGAGCAATCCCAAGAAGTCTCTCCATCACATATCCTTCATCATTTACATAGCGCAACACAAATAGCCATTTGCTCTTTGATTGATGTATTACGAGCCTCATCCACCAAAATGGAAAAAACATCATCTCCAATGTCGCATATGATTTGCTTGGTCACTTCACTTGCAATTGCATGGACAATATCCTTTTGAATGTCTGGGGAAGTCATCTGAAGGTTTTTTGGAGCATTTCTCAACACAACACTTTCCACATCCTCTCTACCACGAGCATGAAATTTCAATAATTCAATAAAATTTCCACTATTCTTTGAAGATTCTGATTCATCATGCCCACGAAGTGCTTGCCCTTGGCGCACACAATGTCTGATGCAATCAATTGAAGCTTGCAAACGAATTCTATAATCCATCTTTGCTTGATCTGATTGCTTACATAAAGAAACTCCAATGCTTTGAGACTGTTTCATCAAGTCCTCGCCTTTTCTCATAGCTTTGTTGTGTTCACTATTGACATGACCAACATGTTTCTCAAAACCCTCCTTTCCTCTATTCCAAGCTCTAAAGCCCTTAGACATAAAAGAAGCACTTCCACCCTTCTTACTATCATCACTCCTAAATAAGTAACAATGCAAGCAATATGCAGCATCCTTTGCAATACTGTATTCCAACCAATGATATTTTTTGTACCAAGAAGGCTTAAAGCTTCGATGAACTCCCCCAATATCTCTAGATGGGAAATCATGATTGGGTTGACAAACACCTTTTTGAAGATAATGTCTTCTGATCATATCTTGAACATTAGGATTAAATAATGCTACTTGTTCTCTTAACCCCGGATCAGCTTTCAAAGAGTTCACATCAAGCTCATTTTCTCTAGATGCAATGCTAGGAGTAGAGTGATTTACCGAGAGAGATTGTGACACTGATGGTGTTGATGGAGTAGAATTAGAATCATGTCCAGGTGCTAATGAATTCAATTCACTATCTTCACGCTCATGGGAAGTCGTAGCTATCCGAGGCTTCTTCGGATAATATCTCTCCATAATAGTATCCTAAAAATTCAAAGCCAAAGCAAACAAAAGAATTTGTAATTAGGACACATTCGACACAACTACATCATAATTTATAAGCAAAGAACACATTAAAAACAAACAGGGGTATGCCCCAGCTACCAAGTCCCAAACCAATTTCCACCATCCCAATTCCTTGGTATTAACATATGAAATGACCACATATAGATTACCAAATAGAAACCAAACCATTACTCCTATACTACAAAACCTCCACTGCCAAATAGAAACCAACTCCTATGAAGAGTTTAGACAAAATGAAATCATCTTAACTCTTAAGATAGGAAATCTGATAAAAACTGAGAGGGGATGAGCACCGGCAACAAAAGGAGGCAGTACAAGCATTATTGGCGGCCAAACAACCTATTGTCGAAATCAAAAGCGACAAAGAACACTCACCGGTCAACAGAGAAAGGAAGGCAGTTTCGGAATGGAAACTGGAATCAAAGAGCCGCCCACGCAAGAGGATGCCAATGATGGCAATCCAAGCAGCCGTTGGAGCCTCGATCAATGGATTTTGGTCTTTGAAAATGAGATTGTGGCCTTGTGGGAGTTTTGCTCTGTACATGGACGAGCTGCGGCTGCGGGTCTTCTATTTTGGGAGAAAATTGAAGGCATTAGGGATTCTGTCTGGGCTTGGGGAATAGGCAGTGCCGTGAGTTAATTTATGCACTCTCAGATACTTAGTTAAATAAAAAAAATGTTCATTAATTTCAAAAGCTTGCAGGTGGCGTAAGGCAGAAACGGCTACTATTGAATGGGAGGTTAGGAGTTCGATCTCTCATCCCTACATCATTATATAGTTATATTTTTTGTGTTTATTTCTAATTCCAAGGTGGTGCAGTTGACCTCCCTAGGTCAGCTCTGCCTCCGCCCCTGTTTGTCAATTCCCCATAGAAGATCCCCACACAGAAAATCCTAGGCGCTCAGCAGGCTACGCAAAATAAATCTCGGCTTGTAACCAACGTGGGTGTGCAAGATCGTTGTGTACTTAAAATACTTGGCCTTCATGGTACAACTTATGACAGATGTCGGGCGATGATGTAGGCACCATAATTGCTTTGCTAGCATTGCGGTATTGAGTCCCTCGATATCCCTGAATCCTATGCCACCGTCCTCCTTTGGTTCATCATCCCATCTTGGCTCAGCCAATGGACCCGCTTCTCATAACCCTTTTGCTCGCATTATAAGTTCATAATCAAACTATGGACATTGTTAATTATGGCATCCGAGAGTTTGAAAATTGACATGGCATAGGTAAGTTGCGCATGAGCCACTACTCTGATCAACGTCTCACGTACGACCGAGAGAGTTTTTTCTTTTTACCCTTTTAGCTTTTTCCTGATTTTGTCCTTCAGTCTTGCAAAAATTTCTTTTTTCGAACATCCCACCATAGTAGAAAGATCCAAATACTTATCATGCTTCTCCACAATAACCATCTCGAGAGTTTCACTCACCATTAGCCTCTGTTGCAGCCCGACTCTCTTTCATATGCTCGCAAGATATCCTTAAGCACTCCACTTTCATGAACCGTAGCACTACCAAAAAATACACAATAATCTGTGAGAAAAATGGGAGATCATCGGAGCACCCCTTGCCGGATACATCCCATGCAGACACTTCTCTATCATCGCTTTCGTCATAAGAGCCGAGAGACCTTCCACATAGAAGAGGAATAGATACAGTGAAAGTGGATCCCCTTGTCAAAGACCAATACCTGGAGTTATAATATTTGACTGAAGTCCATTAACGAGGACAGAATAAGTAACTGTGCGCACACAGTTCATGATTAATTCCACCCATCTCTGATCAAATTCCTTATGTAGCATTATCTCTTACAGGAAATGCCATTCCACCTTATAATAGGCATTCATCGATCTTCGCAATAAAGACTCCAACACTCATTTTATATTTATTTTTATCGAGTTAAAGCATTCATATGCTGCCATAATATTATCCGTGCATGATGAACCTTCCCGGAATAAAGACACTCTTCTCCTCCGAGACAACAAGATCCAACACTATTTCGGCCTGTTAGCCATCACTTTTGCTACAAGTTTATACACTATATTGCATAAACTAATGAGTCGAAATTCTTGGGGAGTAGATGGCACCTTGGCCTTAAAATTTAGCATAGTGGCCATCACTTCTTCCCCTATAACTGCCTAATGTTTCTCGTAGAACAGGACTGATAAACCGTCCTCTCCTGGAGACTTGCTAGATCCCACCTTTTTCAGCGTTTTGTCCTGTGAAACTGTATCAATAATTCGTTATTATGCTTCGTCATTACTGAGCTTGGAATTGCATCCAACACTGGAGTTACCTGCGGGGCTACATTGGCAGTGAACAAATAAGAAAAGTAATCAGTAAAGCACTTAAAATTCAGGATGGTTATGTGTGCCAATAACCCGCCAGATCGTTAATCTTCCGAATTGTATTGCACATTCTGCGGATGGTAGTTTTTGTGTGTGGAAAAGGCGGTATTTTTGTCCCCATCGCGAAGCCAATCTGCCCTCGATCGTTGACTCTAATAATAGTGTTCTTCATTCGCTTTCTGCGGGTAGATGTTCGTTAATCTCCAGTTGTCTCGTTTCGATATGTTTTGTTTTAATTATTTGAGCCAAAACAAGCATCTTTTATAACATTTCACCGAAATAAGCTGACATTTTTCGTAACAATTGTTTCCAAAAAACAAAAGTTTGATATACTTTTTAAAGGGAGAATAATACAAACTCATCATAGAACAATATAAATCTAATTTACTAATAAATTCCTCGTATACTAATAACAGTTTGAAGGTTTAGGAAAATTCTACGCCAAAAAGGAACATTAGCATGATTCCCCAGAAACCCAAAGCACCCTTATTCTCTCATCAGTACTACAACACGTAGCTTGAAGCTCATGGTAGCTCGTTCCCCTTTGTTCGTATAATATTTTACCCCCTCAAAACAAAAGAAGGATATTCGGTAACGAAATGCAACAATAAAAGACAAAAAAAAAAAAAAAAAACGTATATGGCGACGAAAAAAGTAGAACCATGCGGCAATCAAACCAAGCTCTCCAAAATGAAATGTAAACATATGAGGGTAAGTAAAGTTAGCAAACGCCGCTGCTCTTGTTCTTGCGCTCCATGACGAACTTCTTCCAGAGCGTGGTGACCTCCCGCTGCGTCTCCATCTCCGTCTTCTTGCTGCCGAAGAGGGTCCTGTCGGCGTCCTCTCCGGCCATCTCCATCTTGGCCTTCATCTTGGAAGGCAGCATGTCCAGGTCGTGGAGCACCTTCTGGATGTCGTTGACGAGCCGCTCCGCCAGCGTCCGGGAGAAGTCCTCCCTTATCACCACGCGGAGCACCGTCACGTGCTGGGCGTCCGCCGGCATGGTGTAGGCCGGCACGATCCAGCCGTAGCGCCGCAGCAGGTCGGCGATCTCGAACTCGTCGTGGCTCGAGTTGTCCTTCAGCGAGAAGGCCACGAGCGGGACCCCGACGTCCTTGGACACGATCTCGATCCGCCCGGTCTTCTCCAGGCCTTCCTTGAGCACCCGCATGTTCTCCATGCAGTTCTCCATCACGTGCCTGTATCCCTCCAGCCCTAATCGAATGAGCTGGTAGTATTGTGCAATGACTTGACTAGATCCTGTTGATGACGTGAACAAAATGATTACATCTTAGTTAGTAGGGCGGTAAGTAAAGTATGACCCTAAATACCCACTGATCCGTCGATATTAATGGTGGCTGATTATTTCGATGAATCATTTCTTCGGACAGAAGAAGATTGTGTAAACACTTACTCGAAATCTCACTTATCAGATTCCATTGTGGAAGACAACTATTTTTTCTGAAGAATTCGCCATGATATATCTGATCTATGCATAATATCGTGAAAAATGGATACAAATTTTCGACGGCTACTTAGTGGGGAAATGCACCTGGTGCCGTAGCTAATCGAGTAGCTCTAGATCAGCATGTGTACAAGCTCGTAATGAGGGACGTGATCTTGCTCGTGAGGGTAATGAAATTATTCGCGAGGCTAGCAAATGGAGTCCTGAATTGGCTACTGCTTGTGAAGTATGGAAGGAAATTAAATTTGAATACGCTGCAATGGATACCTTGTAATGCCTCGCGCCCCGGCCCTGACCCTTAGGGTCGGAGCACAAGTCAGTTTAATTATCTACATGGTCTGTTTAGGGACGGGTCGGGTTAGGGTTGGACAGGGTCATGGTCAGGGTCAGTTTATGGTCAGGGTCACTTTGATGATCCTATGATCCATAATGTCTTGAAATTCATCGTACCCATATATTGGACTTGTTTGTAAACTTTTAAAACTTTAGATACTATAACGCAAGAGACAAAATATAAAGGTATCAAAACGTAATTTTCACCAAATTTGTGGACCTGTTTGTACGAAAATTTTAAACAGGTACTAAATTGGGAGAGAAAATAATTTTGAGTATCAAAATATAATTTTTCTAATAAGTTGTGCATGCACAACGTAGGCCCTTTGACCCGCCCCGCTCAATCCGACCCGACCCTAATGGGTCAGATAGGGTCACAAAGGAATTAGGGGCGGGGCGGGACGAGTCAGTTTTTTTATTTTGACCCTTCAGGGATGGGTCAGACACAGCGGCGGATCCAGAACAGGTTAGAGCACAGAGCCGCGCATTTAAAAAGCGATGGAGTTGCTGATCAGATAGGGTTAGGGACGTGTCATGAGCAATTTTCAGCCCTATTAATCAGTACGCACTACAATTCGCTTTGTCTTTTGAGTATTGATCATGAATGAATTGTGATGTTACCTTTGGAGAAGTTGAGAGTGAATGTGGGCTGGTCGGCACCGAGGTAGTTGATGTGGAAGATGAGCTCGTCGGGCAGATCCTCCTTGTTCCTCCAGATGACCCACCCGATGCCGGCGTAGACCAGCCCGTACTTGTGGCCGCTGACGTTGATGCTCTTCACCAGGGGCAGCCGGAAGTCCCACTCCAGCTCCGGGTAGAGGAAGGGGGCGATGAACCCGCCGCTGGCCGCATCCACGTGGATCGGGGTGTCCCACCCGGTCTCCTTGTTCTTCTCCGCGAGCAGATCGTTGAGGGTCTTGACGTCCTCGAACTCCCCGTTGAGTGTGGAGCCGAGGATGGCGGCGACGCAGATGGTGTTCTCGTCCACCATCTCCACGGCCTTGGCCGGGTCCATCACGTAGTAGCCCTCCCGGAGCTTGACCTCCTTGAGCTCCACCTCGAAGTAGCGGGCGAACTTCTCCCAGCAGACCTGCACGTTAGCCCCGGTGACGATGTTGGGGCTGTCCGTGGGGAGGCCCGCGGCTCTGCGCTTGTTCTGCCACTTGCGCTTGAACGCCAGCCCGGCCAGCATGATCGCCTCCGAAGATCCCACCGTCCCGACTCCCATGGCCGCCTCGCTGTCGCCCAGCGGCGCGTTGAACAGCCGGGCGATCATGTTCACGCATCGGTTCTGTATTTTGCATGCATGCCCCACCACGTCAATGATCAAAATTTCATATAATATAATAATAATAGTAAGGAAATGATGAGCGGAGCATGCCTGGAGCTCGGTGGTGACGGGGTACTCGTCCATGTCGACGTAGTTTTTGTTGATGGAGGACATGATGAGCTTATCGCACTCCGGCTCCATCCACGTGGTGACGAAGGAGGCCAGGTTCAGCCTCGGGTTCCCGTCCAGCATCAGCTCGTCGTTTATTATCTGGTACGCCGCCTCCTTCGGGATCGAATGCTCCGCCATCTTGAACCTCGGGAGCGTCGTGCGCACGTACCGGGAAGCGAAGGTGGAGTGCACTGACTCGTCCGTCTCCACCTCGGCCGTCGACAGAGCCATGATAGATCGATCGATTCTCTGCTATCTGATTGATTCTGAGAAAGAGAGCAACTAGTGGATTTCTGTTTCTTTTTTTTTTTTGAGAATTGGAACAAGCTAAGGAGGACAGGAGAGTACTAGTGTGTGTGTCTGTTTGTCAAATAAAATAACAGAAGAAAAGTAGAATGAAATGCAATAATCGGGGGCGTGTCGGCCGATTGATGGGGGTACTCTGCTCCAGGGATCTGAGCCCTTCATCTTTTTTTTTGGTGATATTTAACAAGAAAAAGAGGGCCACTAATTCCTTCCTAGTTTCCCCACCTTTCTTTCCCCTCTTCTCTCGCGCGTGTTTCTATCGGTCATCCGCCCTTTGGGGGTTTCGTCAAGTAACAGAATGTCGTCTACTATAAACTCTTTTTCGTATATGGATTAATAATAGTAAAATTTTGCAAATTACATCTCTTACCATCGTAACCCTATCTTCGTATCTGCAACATTATTACAAATGGATGTATTCCATGAACGCATATATACTATATGTTGATGTTTTAGTTAAATGATTAGATTTAAATTTTTGGGTTAATAGTATAAATTACCTCTTTATTATTTTGCGATGAAAATAATTTTATAAATTGCCTCTTTATTATCCTAAGTTAAAAATCGAATTGTTTGCCATATGTTTTGTCGAAGAAGAATGAAAGAACCCTTTCCACTCCCTAGTGAGAGTCGTGGCAACTCACTAGCATACATCTGTCCAATTCTTCATCAACTCTCTTATAGAAACATATTTCTAGGATTTTTACCGGTCAGGATTGTGGGATCTGATGAGATGAGTAGATAATTGGGGATTTAGGGTTGTAGAAGATAGAATTAGAGATTTGAAGAAGAATTGAGGAAGAACCAGAGCGAATGGCCAACAACCTGATTAGGGGCAGAGCAGAGATTGAGAGGATTAGGGTTTACGATATTTTCTTAATATTCCTTTTTATTGATTCTGACATAATACAAAAATACATATTTAGGGAATAATGACAAACTCTAATAATAAAACTAATGTGACTAAAATACTACTAACCATATAAATGATAATGCAAACAATAATTATAATAAATAAGATAGAAACCCGGAAGGATTTGGTTTCTATCACTCTCTATAGCAACTTGTGAATGGCGCGACTTCGAACATAATGGTGATGAATGAGTGGTTGGTTGACAAGCTGTGTGACTGTGTCGGTTGATCGATGACAAACTATGGCACGACGGTCGATGTTAGGCAAATGACAAGTTGACTAGCTTCTTCAACTGTTTTAGATTAATTTCCGCAAATCCGAAATCTAATTCCAAACTAAACCCCACATTTGATAATTTTCAAGTTGAACCTATTCGAAATAAATTCCCAAACTTGATAACCGCCTGCTGATGCCAATTTGGGAAACTTGGAAATCACGGTTCGCTATTCAGAGTGATGATTTGGTGAAACGGAAAGAGTATTTAGGTTTGGGATTCTTGAAAAATAGAGTGATGAAGTGAGGAGTCTAGGTGACACTGGTGGGGATCGGAGGGCGTGACAAAGGAGAAAGAAGGCTTGGTTCGGGGAGTGAAGGATGAGCAGTGGAGAGGTCTGGCTCACTATCATTTTCCTCTCGATGGGGGAGATAGCCATGAAGAATATATGAATTGGAAGGGTTAACTTTGAGATTTTGATTCGGGTTAGATTACACACTTTTGCTCCCCTTTTACTTGCGATGTTTGATGTATTTGCACCATCTTGGAGATAGTTTACGCGAGCTTTGTTTGTGTTTTGTCATGTTTCAAACCATACTAGGTAATCTTGGCACCGGGATTGAAAGTCAAACTAAAGACGGCGAAAGGGGAGCAAAATGGCTAAAAATACAGAGATCACGGCTGCGGAGCAATTTTCATCCGCACAAAACGTGATGCCAACTCTCCAACATCATCATCTAATTGTTGTGCCATTTTTATGGCCAAAGGAGTAGTCCTCCTTGAGCACATCTAAGACTTTGTGAATCGAACATACTAACACTATTATCCCAAACGTGGCCAAGGGCAACCATGATCGGGTGTAGTATAGCGGAAGTAAAGTTTATTTTTCAACCCGCGCGGAAAATTTACTATTACTTTCACGACAAAATTCTTATTTAGTAAATGGAGGTTTGAATTAACTAATCAACAAACAAAGCAACGAAAATTTGGTTGAAAATTATCAAGAGAAAGTCACTCGTGTGTCATTTTCCTCTTGCTACAAAATAGACCAAAGAATGATGATCCATGCTTGTCGGCTCGTGATTTATACCGTAGAGAATCCTATTCTCACTTGGACTCTCTCTCTCTCGAGTTATCCAAACTTACCTAGAACAGAGTATCTTGAGGGATAGTTTCCACATCCGGCAAAATAGTACATCTAGGGCGTGCCAAATAGATTTCCACTATTGGATATGACATTGTAGTCCGATTTCACACTCCAACCATCGACCCACAGTGAAGAATGAGATAAGTTCTCTAATCAACTTATTTGGATATTCTCTACCTTAGGTTAATAGCAACAATTGGAAGGATTTGATAAATACCCAAACCAATTCCATGAAATACCTCAATTCTATCAATAATCAGGAGTTCAAACAGGAAAGAAAATCTTTATTCATCTAATATAACACATATAGCTAAAGTTCTACAACACCCAAGTGAAAGAGGCTTTAGCTCATAGTTATATAGAGAGAAAAACACTAAATCAAGAGAAGAAAACATACTTAAGGAGTGGATTCTTGCTCTTGCTCTTCAATCTCCAATCCTTTATGATGGAATTGACCTCCAATGGTGGATTGAAGCTCCAATTCTTCACCTAGAGATTTCCTTTGTTGCTTTCTCTCTCTACCCAGCAGCTCACACTTTCTCACTTTAGACACCTATATAAAAAATCTATTTTCAACTCCTATTTATAGCCCAGCAAAGCAAATGTCATGATTGCCCATCACGATCGTGAGGTTCACATCCAAACCGTGGGGTCAACCCAATTTGTGTCATTTCGCTTTTGTGCAATTCTCATGATTTGCAACCGCGAGGTTTACATTAGGCCGCGAGATGCATATGTCCCTTGGGAAGTTTGCAAGTTTCATTGCCTCCTTGCATTTGTCACAGTTTGTAAACCGTGACATCTTCAAGCGCCCTCAAAACACTATTGGCCTCTCTGCAGATGTCATGGTTTGCTTGCGATCCTCACACCCTTGTCGGGAGAATGTGCTATGAAACATGAACTTTTCACTTTTCTTCATTTTCCCCCATTTTGGCTCCTATTGGTCAAACTCTCGCTCCTTTTGCCAATTTCACCAGCTAGGACCTGAAATGCACTCAACCACGAACAATCTGGCATAAAGCGAGATCAAGGATGATAAATCAAAAGTCAAATGATCAAGTAAAAGGGTACATATGTGTATAATTAGGCCCCAATCATTTGGCAGCCATTGACGTGAGATGCTTGAGAGCTCGAAGGGCAGTCATTTGCATTACATCACTTTTGGCAACTTGATTACCATCAACGTGGTGTTTAGGTCGAGACCTTTGCCAACAATGTCTGCTAACTATTCTTGACCAAACGCATGATGAGGGCAAGAGCGAATGAGCTCCTGAAATCTCTCCCATACTTTGTTCAAATGGATTCTCATTTGTAGCCCTTAAATACTCCAACATTTTGGACCATATGGATTGTTGAAGTCCTAATTAGCTCGAATTCAGAAACAAAAATTGGAGGTAGGAAGATGTTGGAAGTGATGTTCACAACTTCAAGCCTCGTGTACTCGTAGAGAGTTCGTTCAATTATGCCTCCTGGAGTTTAAGGTACAAATGGAGGCTTGTTGTTGTCTAATTTCGAACACTGGTCGAATAGTGGGTTTATCCCCGAATGTCGATCAATACACACATAAACTTGAGAAATAAAATACAAAAAAAAAACAAAAAGCATAAAACTAAACAAATATGAGGGGAGTTAGAATAGGCACTTAGATCACCAAAATGCGAAGGAAAGCGGAGCTCGTACAACCACTTACTTAGGTGGTGAGGGACGAGTTCTATATGCTTTAGAAAATTCAACTGTGGAGGTTGGGTTCCTATTGTGTTGAAGTTTTCCTTGGTTTTAGAAAATCGAAATTAAAAGAATGCAAAATTAGAAAACTAAGCTATTAGCTGGTGAAGGAAGCAAGAGGACTTGGCGTTGCATAGGCAAGATCCCTCTAGATTTCATTTGACTAGTAACTTCGATCCTGGAAACATATGAGTTGTCTGATCTTTGTAAGGTTTACCCCTTCCATACGTCGTGGCAATCGCCAGGTCTATATATAGTATGCAACGATATGAGGACCCTACGAATGTCTCCTTTGAGGAAGCCAACGAGTTTGATCGATTGAGGATAGATTGTGAGGGATCATCGTGTCCAGTCTAATTCACTCACGAAGTCGGGTTTGGGGATATGACTTTTGAAGTCAGTCATCGTGTTAAGTATGCAATCAAATCAACAATAAATCAAACGAAAGAACAAACAGAAAGATAAAGGGATCAACTCAGCATATATATTTCAAAATAAAAGATTACATAGTCTAGAACCTCCAGGGTTTGCCTGGCTATTCAAATAAGGGAACTAGTCGACCATGGCCCCTAGAGTAACAAGGGGTACATCACTCAAGACGAGATCCCCAAGGAGCTCTCTAAATTGCATCAAGAAAAGAGATTTTGGGGACTAGATCGCTGATTTTGGCACCGATCTAGCCTTCGTATCAGGTTTTACTCTAAGTCGGGTGTGCCACTCTATTGCCATAGTAACAAACATCTAATGCCTCTTGTGATTGGCTACCATATTCCTACCATCTCGATGTCTATTTTCGCACTTTCTACATTTCATAGCACATCGGAGAGTACTTTGTGTTATATTACTATTCATAATATTTCCCCCTTTCTTGAATAGATTACCTATTCCTCATCGAACTAGAAAAAAGAACATGGTTTTTTCCTTCTTCATTGTATCCTCATATTTAACGTGGATATAATGAACTATAACAATTGAGATATTGGACTCTCCATAGAGTAGTCACATGCTTAATGAATGTGAAACACCTAAATTTGGTGTCTAGTGTGTCTGTGTTTTCCTTTTTCGTACGTGTTGTGATTTTCTTGAGAAAAAAACACAAAACCAACTGGATGCTCAACAAGTGATCATGCATTGTCGATACAATGTGAGGTGACAACATTAATAATTACATGACGGAACAAGCATGGACATTGTCGTCGCTGAAGAAGGAGACGAAGTTTTCTTCGGGAGCAGCGTTGGAGGAGGTTGCCGGGAAGGCCTGGACGACGTTCCGGACGAAGCCGGCGGGAGCCTTCTTGTCGTACGCACCGGCGGCGTAGGGATAGTAGGCCAGATGCTGAGGGACGTACGGCCAGAACTCGGCCACCTTCCCGGTGCTCTTCACCCGCTTCAGTACCCGATTCGGATCCACGTACCCGTGAACCACTACCCTGTTCTGCTTCCGCGTCACTTCCACCGTCTTCACTCCTGCAGTGCAGTGCATGCCAATTTAATTCATAAATAAATAAATAAATAATTATTTCTACAAAAATGTTATTAGTCCGTATCGTCCGGGGCGGAGCTAGGATTTAAAGTTTGGGAGGTCCGGAATAACTTTGTATATTATCGCCAAAATGAAAGAATAAAAAAAATGTATATAAGTATATAACAATATAACATTAATTTAAATAATCGAAAGCACTCAAAATAGAATTAACTTAAAGTTTTCTAGTATGCTATGCTCAAAGTAAATGATTATACTAAGGAAAAAAATGTATCATGTAATTTTTTCAATTTTATTATGCATTGAATATGATTTTATGATTATATTAATGTTTGTAAAAATTAATTAATTAAATATAAAAAAATCCTTGAAGTTCAAGAACTCGAATGAGGTTATTTAAACTTATAGGATATATAAGACAAGCAGAAAAAAAAAACACTAATTAAATAGTAAGGTAAAATTGTAGACTACCAGGATCGAACCTGTGACCATGTAGCTGCAAGTAGGTATCACCTCTGCTAGGCTGTAAATCTGCCTAGATAACAATTTTTCAATCGGATTGTATCTATATTTACATTAGTTTATACGTAATTTTTGAAATTTCCTACGACTTTATACGTAAGTTTCAAAATTCTGGGGCGGCCCTCGAAAACCTACATAGCTCCGCCCCTGCATACATCATTGTCACGTCAAAGAATAAAAACATATCCATCATTGCCTGCCACTTACACTAAACTACTTAATTATTATCTAATCATTAGCAATTAAATAATTGGGAGCTGTCGCTTTATTCCGAAGTACCAGTGTCCAATATATATTACATTATTATTGACCGGCCCCCTCCGCCGCACGTAAACAATAAACAAATATCAATGGGAATTTCACATAAATAGTTTCATATCCATAATCATTATTCATCAACTTTAGCAATTATAGATTAAAGAATTTATAGTAACTGAAATGAGCATTATATTCAACACAAAGAGAATAGGATCAGTCAAAAGTTTATAGATTTTATAATCAAATTGGGAGTTTATCTGCCAACGCTATAATGATTATTGGACTAGGAGAATAAAATTATATTGTTAGGGACTAATTACGGGAAATATTCATCATGGGAACTAGTAGAATAAAACTTACATTGTAAGGATGATGGTTGTAGGGAGGTATTGGAAGGAGTGATGAATGGGGTTGAAAGATAAGACATGAGATAGGAGGGAGAGCCTTTAGTGTTTGAAAGTTTGTTTATTTTTTTTTCTTTTAATTTATTTTCACTTTTCAGTAGGACAAAACGATGTGATTGCTCCTAAATTAACCTATTTATCAAGTTATACAGAAGCGTGATTTCAGGCACTTCCAACGCATTTATAGTCAATTTTATCTGATTTTGTACACAATTTTTATATGAAAACGTACAATAATATTTTGGTAATATAAAAGTGTAAAACACAAAAATTTCTAAACTATAATAAGGAATCGTAACTACAAATACATTATCGAAACACCCTTCTGTATATTGTAGGGATCGAAGCGTGAGAGTACTTAGTCGTGCTTCTTATTTACAAAGTGAATATTCGGAAAATGAATACGTTTTTCAATTTATATATGTGTTATATGGTCTGGAACGATCCATGAAGGATTTTCCTTAAAAGAAAGGGACGAGTCGAGCGTTTCAATGATAAACCCATAAAACATTATTATTTATACACTAGGGATGGACAAGGAACGCCCTTTCTTTAATTTCCACTTAAAAGGGAACATTAATTGATCGTTTAATTAATTACTTAATTGGTTTGCTAGCTTGGTGAGAAGATGATGAAAGTGAAGGAATAAGCAAATGGTTTGTTGAGGGAATTGAATTCACCTTTCATGGAGGAAACAGCAGCTTTGACTCTTCTTTCGCACCCATCGCAATCCATTTTCACCTTGATCTCAACCGTCTGCAAGCAAAACGAGAAAATTTTAGTTATGTCGGGATCAGTAGTGGAACTAATTCACTGGAAGTTTATTACATGAATAATAAATAATTAGGTACCTGCATCGGCTTGCGTTTGCTTCTTCTTGTGCTGGTGACGCTACAAAAGCTTGAGATGTAATCAAGAGCTCCCATCTTCCTTACTGATCTCCCTTAGCTTCCTTCTTTAATTAACAACCAGAGAGGAGATGGAGATGGAGATGGAAATGGCGATAAGGAGCACTGAAGGACTTGGTATATATATACAACAAGGAGTGAGTTGCTTTGTTGGCCAGTGGAGGACTATAATCGGTAGAGTTGGCTTTTTCTTGGTTAATATTTTATGAAGAAAACGCCTGCCAAAAATTATCCTATGTATTGTCCAAAATCAATTTATTATGACTCCAATCAAATTTGTATAATTTTTCCTTTGAGATATGTTGATACGCAATTTTTTTTAGCACCCGCGCATGGAAATTAGACCACAGCTTTTTGGAAGTTCAAAAGAAAATGATTATTTGTTATGAAACAAATACAAAGGATTCATGATAAAAAAAAATACAAAGGTGGAAACATCTAGAGGTCGTTTGAATGGGGTATTGTAGTGCAGAATTTTTTCACAATCTCTCACCTGTTCGGATTTCACCTAAATAACTCGTTTGTTTAGAAGAAGAAGAAGAAGGACGAAATTGAAATTTTGATTTTTTTGATTAAAAACCCTTATCCATATCTAAACAAAGATTTAACCCAAATTCTTTATTCCAAATATCTTGTTTTTTAATTAAGGGAATCGAGGTCCAAATTTCTTATAAATTCTTCAAAAAATAATCTCTCATCCAAACGATCTACTACATTAAAAGTACATAAATGGATTGACGGTAGTTAATGAAATTATTGATATTGTATTTTTATGCAATTATCTAGATTTTGAGATAACCCAAATAAATTAACCCTAATATAATCAAAGTTAAATCCTAAACCATTAAAAATATATATAAGTCCATTTAAGTATTATATAAGTCATAAGAATTAGATCAAATTACTCAATGATACTGAATCCACGCGTTACCATGTCTACTCTCCATTTTGAGACTCCAATTAGGTCCTTTCGTTCGAGCCTAGTTATTCTGCTAACTTGAAGATTAGTTAGTGTATACTAAGTTACTAACTAATATCCAAAATGTATGAACTAATATCCAAGTCTGCTGAGTATCTAGATAGCACAGATTAGTATTCAAAACATCACAAACTAGTATCCAGATAACATATACCAACTAATATCCATAATCAACCAACTAGTATTCAATATGGATACTCTTATGTGTTATCTGGATACTAATTATGTGCTGTATGGATACTATTTTGTGTTGTCCAGATATTAGTTTGTGAATTTGGGATAATAGTTGATTCATGGTGGATATCAGTTAGCAAACTTTGAATACTAGTCTGTGCTCTCTGGATAATTTAACATTTGGATACTAGTTCATGTATTTTGGATATCAATTAGTATCTGCTAACAAATCTTCAAATTAGCATATTAACTTTCCCCCTTTCGTTCACAACATGTTCCCTTCTTTTTCTTTGTAATGAACAATCGAACTTCTCCTTCTCATTATACTACTGTATTCTTGCAAAAAAATCACTGATAAGAAGCAAATTATCGGGACATATATATATAATTATAACTGCGTCACAAATGACGATACGTACCTGTCATGACTGATTTTGAAGAAGAAGAAATTACTTCCCAGTGACAACTACTTATGTACCCCAAATGAATAAAAGGTATAGAAGCTTAAAGTAACAATGCATTCTTAATAGAAAAATGATTTGATTTAGAAAAAGGAAAGAATAGAAGCCTCCTAACTATAAACAAATCAAAGTTCAATATCTCAATGGATAAAAAATAAAGATTCGACTAAAAGCTAATTAAGCTAGCTGGGAATGGTATATGGATTGAACCTAAGTGGCCCCAACACCCACAAATTAAGGCGTGGTGCGCCTTTGAAACCGTGAGGCCAAAGGGAAGATAGTGTTTCCAGGAAGTCCTTATCTGTTTCACTAAGTAGGCCATTATTAATATTTTAGTTTGTAAAGTGCTTTTATGTTAGCTTTCAAAATTATTCAACGAGTGCCACTTTATCGATCGGCTTGGGTTCAATAATGGAAAGGATAGGGACAAAACTGCATATAGCAAAACTTATACCACCATTAACTAATCATATTAGTGACAAGAAGTATGTTTTGTAGTTCGTGGATTTTGTACCATAACACAAGCCATAATTACGGAGAATTCTATAACTCAAGCGGAGTGCTCGTATGTAGGAAATCAATGTCGAAAGGAGGCTATGGAGTGGGGAGAGATAAGAGGAAATTGTGAATTGACACTAAGGATGGGGATCCATATTATAATGATGTAGTGTATTTAGAGGTAGTTTGCTTGTTATTTCACTTCTCAATGTGGTTTTCCTCCCTCGATCAATCATGATAAATACCTGGGAGTACCTTCTGATTGGGGAAGATAAAAAAAAAAAGAGACATTCTCATTCCTTATTGAGAGGATGGAAAAGAAGGGGGACTCTTGGAAAAGCCTGCTCCTCTCGCCTGGGGGAAAGGAAGTCTTACTAAACGTTGTTCTCCAAGCTATTCCTACGTTCATCATGAGTGTTTTTTCTCCTTCCCCGCTCTATCACTAACAAAATGGACTCTATTCTTAAGAGATTTTTTTGGGTAGGTTCCATGAGGAAGAAAGCAATTCATTGGTGCGACGCGAAAGTCCTCGAACTGCCTAAAGAGGTAAGTGGATTGGGTTTTGAGAACTTTCATCTTTTTAACTTGGCTTTGCTTGGCAAACAGGTTTGGCGCATTATGGAAAACCACGATGCTCTCTGGGTGAAATTGTTAAGGGGCCTCTATTTCCCGGATGGAGATTTTCTCTCAGCCAAGAAAGGGAGATGCGGCTCTTGGGTGTGGAACGAATTATGTGATGCTAAAGATGCCCTTAAAGGAGGAATGATCTGAGTGATCATGTCTGGAGAAGATACCAACTTTCATCGAGATCCTTGGATCCCTGTCCTCCCCTCTCACTCGTTATCTAGCCTCAACCTCCCCCCGTCGCAAGTCAGTAATTCACCTGAATGAGAGAGCATGGGATGTGGAGGCCCTTCGGAATGTTTGTTCTGAAGATGTCATGGTGGCGATCAGTCGTGTCCCAATTGGACTTGCGGAGTCAAAGGACGGATGGGCATGGAAACATACATCTAATGGAAATTTTATAGTTCGATCAGCCTACCATGTTCTTCGTGAAAGCCGTGATCAACAAACTTCTACACCACCACCCATGAATAATCAACCCGCCAACAACAATTGGAAGTGGCTCTGGTCGTTGGCTCTCCCACCAAAAATTCGTTTCTTTATATGGAAATGCTCTAAAAGAGCCATTGCTACAAGGGAAAGACTTTTCTCAAGGTCTTGTGCACCAAGCCCAAATTGTCCCATCTGTGACGCGCCAGAGACGATTTTGCACAGCTTGTTTCACTGTCAGCATGCGTCGGAGACTTGGCATCTCTCAGGATTGATTGCCCCTCCCCCTCAAGATGCCTCCTTCGCCTCTTGGTTCTTCAACCTGAAGGACACCCACACTGACGCTCATGTTTGCAAGATTGCATACCACCTTTGGAATATTTGGCTTGCCCGAAACGCTTTCATCTTCGACAACATGGCTCCTTCCCCGGCCTCATTCGCAATTAAGTCGGGTCGTGACTTCATGGAATGGGAGGAATCGCGGACTTCTCCTGCTCTTTCCTCTTCTTTCCAACCGACTCTATTTCACCCTCAGCCTAGGGGTTCCCATTCCAACATCACACCACCGCCGTTCTCTCGAGTGATGTACTGTTATGGGTCGTTTGTTTCCGACTCGAGATTGGCGGCTTATGGGATTACTTTTGTCAATTCTCATGGTCAGGTGTACGACGCCAAGGCTGAGACTTTCCTGTGTTCGCATCCGATTCAGGCTGAAGCCCTTAGTCTCCTCAAGGCCATCCTGCTTGCGGTTCATGATGGGATTCCAACCTGCATTCGTACGGATTGCCAAGTGCTTTCTCTTGCTCTCAATCAGGACTCCTCGGCATGGCCATGGCATTGTCGAGCTACCATTGCTCAGATGTTTCTCCTTCTTCGGTCTGCTCCTTGGATCCGGATTGAGTTCGTACCCCGACGGCTTAACCGACTTGCAGATTGGGTTGCTCGCCAAGCTAGGGAAGCTTCGTTACCTTTGGAATGGATCTTAATTGTTAATATTATTGCACCATTGTTGTAACGAACATTTGGGGCCTTTTCGGATGAAATACAAGGATTCTTTGATTGTAAAAAAAAAGTTTGCTTGTTAGAGTTGAAAATGAAGGTTTTTGTTAAAATGAATGTTTTGGAAAATTTTGAATCTTTTTTAGATTTGATTCATTATAAGATTAATTTTTTGTTTCCTTTATTGTGCATTTGGATAGGTGTATTTCAAATACTAGCATTTGAAATACATGTAATTCAAATTCGTTGTTTGGATACTCATTTGTAATTTGTTTGCATTTCAGATTTAATGATTTTTTTTTTATTTTGAATTTTTTTTGTCACTTACTACAAATTTTGGTACCCAAATTTATTTTTTCTTATAATTTAGTAACTAAACTTTTAAAAGTTTAGAAAAATATCCAGAAATCTTGTTTGTAAAATTACGATTTGGTACCTTTATATGTTTTGCCTCACACTATAGTACCTAATCATTTAAAACTTTACAAATAAGTCCAATTTTTTGTTAGGAAGAATTTCAAATCACTAGTTGTTGAAATTTATTTGAAGTTGACAAGTAATACACTGAACATGTATTTAGAAATCATCCCATGAATTTGGCCAAATCCAAATACCTAATGTGATTAATATCCAAAAAATTGATTTGACATTTAGAAATCCAAATACCAAATCCAAATTCTTCTATTCAAACACACCCTTACTTGTTGAATTTATTCGCGAATTTTAAGGTTATGGAGTTTAATAGCTTCAAAGAGTAATCTACACAATATATTATGCACTTCACTCTATGTCATTGTTGCCACTTTGCACTTTGATTGGTTCTCCTTATTTGGTGGAAGTGCAATTTTGTCCATTTTTCAAAAGTTGATGTACTCAAGGGTCACTCATTATTATTGGACTTTTGGTTTTCTTTTTGTAAATGAGATCAGACTTAAGGGAAATGAATAATTTTTAAGATAAATACTATTATAATAATTATTTGAACTTTGCTTTATGTAGATTTATTTTGTGTGGTTAAGGAAAAATCAGAGGTTACCTAAAGTTGTTTAGCTCCACAATGAGATAATGATAGCGAATTGAATTTCGAGATGACGAAGATGATATATTGTTGTGGCGTTAATCTTTGCGAAGAGGTTCTTCTGAATAGATTTTTTTCGCATCAGATTTTTACGTTAAACAGATAAACCAAGTATCAACCTTCAAGAGCTTTAGAATCTATATTTCACAGTGACTTCAGAAAACATGAACAGGAAGAAAAATGGGAACTCTTGGCAAAATACAATCAATTTCTATTGTTTTTAATTCTTTTAATTTTCAAATAAGCATGTCTTATTTTTTACATTAAATTTTGAAAGGTACGATTACGATCATGCTTAGTCTTAGGTTAAATAATAATTCCATCCACAGCGTATCGACTCGATATTCGCGTCGAATTAGATCAAACAAAAAGCAATTGAATTTTTTTACTGTATGTAATTGCAACCATATAAAATGTTCTTTTGACTTTCATCTTTAAATTTCACTTATTTTTAGTTTCGTTCTATCATGATTCATTGGGATCGTGGACCATAACAAACTTAAATACGAAAACAACTTAAATACTTCTTCAACCTAATTATGCTACTATTTACACCTATACTATTTACATGAATGAAAAGTTCCATTAACGATTCCAAAATAGTTGTATAACGATAAACCATTAATCTTTTTTTTTTCATGAGGATGATGAACTTTTATTAAATAAGAGAAAGGAAAAGAATACAAAGGTGGGATCATCACTTCACAAGCAGTGAAAGTGATTGGTGATCTGAAACCAGAAAAACAAAGGATAAACAAAGAGACAAAACATACAGTAGCAGAAATAGCACCACAAAGATGCACAGAGCCAATCGCTTAAAAAACTACCACAACAGATCACACAAGCTAAACCAGAAGCACTGCAGCCATCCAAAACAGCAGAACCATTAATCTTGAGTCATTGACATTTTCCATCCACAACCGCTCCGCTTTTGAAAACATAGAGAATAAACATCTGAAAATATGAGCATATTGTTAAATGTTAACTTTGAATTCTGGTAACTAAAGTTCAAATAGATGAATAACCTACAAAGGTCATTTCAAATAAAAATATTCTTCATTTTCATCTCCTTTAAATATACAAATTTAATACATCTATACTAATATGTCTGGATCTTAATTGCTTTACATTAGGGCCAACCAAGAGGGTGTGCCGGCCTGCGCTCCGGTACAGGGCCTCTGAATATTAGAGGCCTCCAGTTAGATCCGTTAATTACCGATCAGATATTGTAGGTTGTATTTTTAGTGTATGATTGATTGATTACGAGTATGATGAAGAGTTTAATATATAATTTTATCTATAATAATAATTGAAAAGGATCTCATGGAGAATACGAAATCATAGAGATAATAGATAATTTTAATTTAAACAATATAGAAAGATATTATATTTTGAATAATGGTATTATAATCATTTTAGTTTTATTATAGTTAAAAGTCAATTTGGACCACATCTCGATTTTGGAATAGGGCTTCCACGATCCATTAGATAGCCCCACCCACCTCTTGATCAATTTAGATTATTTTCATTTCTCCATTCAATTTTTGCGCTATATCCATTTTCTCTTCCCTCTAGATTTTCTTTCCTCCCTACTAGGGCGAGAAATTTGGTCTTGGTTTCTTGGTCAAACTGGAAGCGAGATCGTTTATTCATTTTGACATTATCTTTTGAACTTATGTATTTTTATAATTATTTAATAATTTTGTTTTTAATAAATTTATGTAGAAAAATATTTAGGGCCGCATTTTAAATTTTTGAACAGGGCCTCCAAATATCATGGGACAACCCTACTTTATATAATTGTCCAAATAATCTATTTCCATAACACATTTTTCCTCTTTTCTTCGAATTTTTGTATCTTTAAACTATTTAAATGTAATACATCTATAGTAACATTTTGTGTGTTATTTCTTTTGTAATTCAATAGATGACAATCTACAATATATAAATCAAAATAGTGATACAATGATATTATCAAGGATTCATTTGCAAGCTACTTATTTCACATATAACGAAAATAAAGATCTTTGTTGAAATTTGTTGCTTTGATTCAGTGATGTTTAATATCTCAAGGCATGAATATAGATTCTAGATAGTTTTTCATTTCATTCGTTGTCTTACTTAAACTTATTATTATTATGGTTAAATATAGAATGAAACACAGATTCAGTAAAAATTATAAAGTTAAGGGTTATAGGTAATATATGCCCCTCTACTATGACGATTTATCAAACATGCCCCTCAACTATTTTTTACATCAAACATGCCTTTGTACTTTGAAAAAATAATCAAACATGCCCTTCTGTTAAAATTTCCATCCAAAACCGTTAACCAAGGCCGAACTTTGGTTTGGGTGACACAAATGTCTAAAATACCCCTAATAATGTCACTAGATTTTTTTGGGTTCTTTTGTATAGCCAAATAATTCAAATAATTTTACTTTGAAGAGACCAAGAGAAATAAAACGAGAGACAAAACTCACATTTTCGCTCCCATTTGCAGTTGTCGGGTCGTCTAAATCTCGGTTCAACCATGATTGACGATTTTTTCAATGGAAAGTTTAACAGAAGGGCATGTTTGATAATTTTTTCAAAGTACAGGGGCATGTTTGATGTAAAAAATAGTAGAGGGGCATGTTTGATAAAACGTCATAATAAAGGAGCATATTATACCTATAACCTTAAAGTTAATGGACACTCAAAGTAAAAAAGCATAAACTATCAAGATACTCTTTCGTACCACCGGTGCTCAATATTAAAAATCGCACCCCCTATATTTAAATAAAAAAAATACCCAAATGACCACAAACCAGCCAACGGGCCGGATACAACACTAGTTTACTTTACTATCCTTACTTGTCGGTAACTAAATGCTATAAATAATCCAGCTGATATTGACCGTCTCCACTAACGGTCAACTCATTTTACCGTTGTGGCTTTATTGATAGTTGATGAGGCTGCTGCGTAAAAAAAAAAAATTATTTACCCTATTTTTTCTATTTCTAAATTAATGTTTTGAAACAAAAGTAATGGATTCAAGGAAGAAAATAAGTGGAGCGGTCAACCCCTTCCCTGCCGAAGAAACCCTTCAAAATTTGTCTCTTCCAACAATCCCACAGCTCGTACCACGTCCTTGAAATCAAATATGAAGCTGCAACTATTAGAAAGAACGAAAGCATTAAGTGGTGGTTGGTTCTTGGCATGTCGTTAACCCTCCCATCAATGTCGCCACTTTGATGAAATGACTAGGCCCTAGCGAGGTGCATCCTCTACAACTCGTATGTAGTATGAAATGATCAGAGAGACAATCGGTTGCTCAATGCTAGGGGTGATAATCGATTTTTTGGTTACCGGTTATACCGATAACCGGCGGTATCGGTATACGACAAAAGAATTTTGAGGGTCGGTATACCGGAATATATCCGGTTAAAAACCGGCGGTTAGCCGATTATACCGCATATACCGATAATCTCTCCACTCCCCAAATCACTCCCCAATCCCCATCTTCTTCCCCAACTGCGACCCTTCATAATTCTCACTCCTCTCCTTCTTTTTTCCTCCCCAAACCAGATTCATCCCTATAATCCCTCATCACTCTCAAGCCTGTCATTTTCCCCCTCTTCTTATTCAACTTCACCATTAATAAAACAAGCATCTTTCTTTTACATGCTTTCCCTTTCCTCCTCAATCCTCTAAAATCCTAAATAAGAAAGAGCCCCGCCGACTAGGGGTGGAAATCGGTACGATATCGATATCCCAATACCGAATACCGAATTACCCCCTAAAATCAATCCCAATCCCTAAATAATTTTGGTATCCCAATCCCAATCGCTAAATATTTTGGTATCCCAATCGGTATCTCGGTATACCAATCGGTATTATCGAATACAAAATTAATTATCTTTGCAATGAACAATTAAATATATAAATTCGATTTGATTATTCAATTTAGGGCAAAAAAACTAAGCAAAGAGTCTTGAGTTTTTCTAGAGTTAGGACATGGATAGGGAGAAGGGAGGAGAGGTGACAACTCAAGTTCTTGTCATTGGCAATCTTTAATTCGACGAATTAGAGGTTGAGAGACGACTAATACTAGGGTTTTCTTTTTGATGTTATGAAAATAACAAGAGATTAGATGAGAGACGAGAGTGACTTAAACTGGAAAGCCATAATTGAGTTGGATGGGGACTTGTGAGTTATGAAAGAGTGGGGAATGATCAAAAGTTGTGTGCTATATTTCATTAATTTTTATTTTTTGGTTGTTTCTCGGTATTTCGGTATATACCGATCCCAATCCCGTAATCCCGAATACCGAATAGCACTCCAAAATGAATCCCAATCCCTAAAAAATAAATTGGTATTCGGTAATACCAAATAGTGATAAGTTCGGTACGGTATTCGGTATATCCCAAATACCGGTACCAAACTTCCAGCCCTACCGCCGACCACCATTAATCCACCCCACCACGCACGAGAGATAGAGGATCTGGCACTAGCGTCGGCTGCTGGTCGAAGCCCCAACGAGCGACGACGGCGTGGTTATTTTTGGGCTTTTGGCGGATTGACGAGAAGCAGACTTCCCTTCCCCTGCCTTCCGTCGCGACTCCTCTTCCCCCAACTCTCTACAGTCGTTGCCGCCTCTCCTTCATCTAATCTCGATTCATCTATGGCGAAGTGCAATCCGGGCCGCCAGCGACTAGATCCAAGTCTCTCCACGCCTCATCGTTGTCCAGCAACATCAGATCCAGCTTGCATGTCGCCTCTCCAGTCGACGATTCCTCCAGCCTCAGCTTCTCTACTACTCTCGTTGAAATCGCCAGCCTCGAGGACGGCGTTTCCTCCTTATCAGTATCGACCCCAAGCTTTCCCAGTCGCCACCATTCGCCGGAGAGGGCGCCGCCGACGCTAGTCAAAGCCCCAATTTGGGAGAACGACGAGGCGGTTCTGGCGGGGGAAAACTGTCGCCGTGGCGCTGGTCGAAGGCTCGAAGTAGTGCTAACAAAAAAATTGGAAAATAATAGAAATGGTTGGAACGGAAGCAGAAGGGGAATTCGGAACGGAAGGTTACAAGGGGGAAAAGTCCAGAGAGCGGACGGAGGAAGAAGAAGAAGAAGAGGCGAAGACATTTTGTTATTAATTGGGCTGTAACCGGTATTCGATTAACCGAGTTGGTAACCGGCAACCGGGAATCTGGTTAACGATTAACCGACTGAAATTCGGTGCCGGTAATCGGTAGCCACCTATCATAATTCGGTATATACCGATAACCAGTTAATCGGTTACCGGTTAACCAGTAACCAACCGATTACCAGCCCTACTCAATGCCATGTGCCTAAAAATATAGGAAGATCTTATTTCGTATTGGACGGTTTTACTTTTTAAATGATGTTTTTTTAATTTGCATATATACTCGTGTCATTTGTGAAAGGGTATATTAGGTTGGCTTGTGGTTTTTGGTTTTCATAACCCTAGTTGAAAACACTCCTTCAGCAGACTAGTGGAACTTCGTCATGAGAGCTGTGCTCTCTGTGAAATAGTCCTTGTTTCCGGGGATACTATGTAAATCATTGTGTCCTTTTATTTTCTTCATTCCAAGATTCAAAGTTTGTTGCTTGACTCGTCATGGATAAGGAAGAGGCTTATGGCAGCGGAAAATTAGTTGCTCATTTGGCCGACGAGGTAATTCAGCTCAACTCCCCTCTCTATCTTCATCCCTAGGAGAATCATGCTCAGTTATTTGGCAACGATTTGTTAAACTATTTGAACTTTGGTGAATGGTTCAGTGATCTTACCGAGACCCTAATAGCTAACAACAAGCTGGCCTTCGTGAACGATACACTACCTCGCACCAAAGATAGATCCACTCGTTATCAAAAAGCTTGGAATCAATGTGATTCTACTATCAAGACCTCCATGACTCGTGAGGTTCGGAACAACGAAATCAGCGCAACGTGCATATAAGTTGCACCCGCATGCTCGTTTCCTACTATAGGATAAACTCTCTGCCTCAACCTTTTACACAAAGCTTCTTCCACTTTGGGATGAGATGGATGCTATTAGTGGAATGCTACAATTTACTTGTTGGGAGAGCTCTTGCAGCGGCTGCAACTGCAATAATTCTTGCCAGTATCATGTGAAATGGAGTTTGAACGATTATTTAGAGGCTACCATCATGGTGAAGAGAGGATAGGGTTGAGTGTATGAGTATGCACATCTTTTGCATCAAAATGGTCCTAACCCCACTGGTCGAGAGTGAGCAATTCTTTCTTCATATTGTCATGTACCCTAGTGAGGACCTAGATTGCTCGGTTGGTTGTTCTGATGACTTGATCTTTATGCATAGATGACTTTGATTGGTGAGTCGTCGGGTCAGGTTATCTATTGGTCTGAGAATAAGGTAAGAACTCTTCCTTTACACGGTTATATTGCATTCAAATGTCCTTTGTGGTGCTTGTCAGGTTGTTATTGCTGTTGTCCATATGTTGGTGCCCAATATACATTGTGATTCATTTGCTTTGTGCACTATGACATGCCCCCAAAGTTTTCAAGAAAGAAGCTTACCTTGTGTCGTACTTGGTTTGCTTGGGGACAAGAAAACGTTCAGGGGGGGGGGGAGTTTGATTCGGACATAATTACAATAGTGCATCTCTCGTGCTGTGCAAACTTCATGGTCTAAGACGTTGAAAATCACCCCGTATCGTGAAAATTGCCCAAAATAGTGAGTTTTCAGCTGAGATCATTGTTTGCTTGCTAAAATCATGATCGTGAACAGTGACTGTGAAGTATGCACTGTTAGGCATATAAAAAGGCAGCAGATGGGAGAATAGGGGGTTCTTGTATCTAGATTAGTTTCTTAATCACGATTCTAGGTTGGCTAGATAACGAAACCTTAAGTCGAAGTAAGGTACACCTATGAAAACTTGTTACATATAACTTCCACTTATATAAGAATCTTCAGTGGAAGAAAACAACAGCCATCCAATAAGGGAGAACACTAGTTATAACAGAGCAAATCAACTGTAGGCGCCCAACATAACTCAGATAGCGAGCTTGCCATCTACGGATACACACATTGATCTTGTTAACTAAAATTTGGCAATCCAGAGCACTTAGCTTCCTTATCAACAACGGAACGCTCAAATACTTAACTGGCAATGCTCCAAGAGGTAGTCTAGTAGTGCGGGAGATAAACTCCTTTTCCCCATACGAGATCCTAGCACAAAATAGATGACACTTGGCCTATTGCATTGTAGCATAAAGACACTGTAAAATCTATCAAGCAAATGACAGATACGAGCAACAACTCTCACTGACCCATTAGAGAACACTAGTAGGTCATCAGCAAAGCACAAGTGGGGAATATCATGTGCTTTGCGTCCAGGGTGATAAGGAATTTGATCTTCTAACACATCCTGAGCTAAAGAAAAAATCTATGTTGCAACTGTAAAAAGGTAAGGAGACAAAGGGTCTCCTTGTCTTAAATCTTTTCTAGCAGCGAAGAACACACATAAACCACCATTAAATGATACACTTAACATCGGGGTGGTAACATAGGCTTCAACTAGTTTAATAAACTCAAGAGGAAACCCCATAGCTTGTAGAACCTTAAATAAAAAATTCCAATCAATAGAATCAAAAGCTTTTTTAAGGTCTATTTTCACTACACATCTAGGGGTAATAGATTGTTTATGATAGTCTTTTACTAGCTCAAAGGCCATAAGGATATTCTTACTAATGGATTGGCTTAGGAAACTCATTAAGACATGGTAGATTAACCAAAAACCTATCTAACCGTCTAGCAATTGGATTGGCTTCTTGCTTATTCCACCATGTAAACCACGATCCAAGAACCTTATGATCAAAAAGTCCTATATTCCCAAGCCACTAGCTAAAATCCAAAGTATGTTGATTGATAACATCAGTATTAGAAGCCTCTGATGCTTCAACAATAGCATTTCAATCACCCATAGTGATACGTGGTCATCATAAATTAAACCATTCAGTAACTCACCATACGTTACTTGCCGCTCTTGCACTTTGTTAGGACCATAGATTGTTGTAATTACACAGCCTCCTACATCAGAAACCCCGATGAATGAAATGTTCACCTGCTAACACGCTAATAACTTGCAACCTAGGCTTATACAGGAACCAAAGCCTTCTAGAAGAAGAATGAGAGTAGTTATCTACATCTAACCATTGACTAAAATACTCCCAAAGTATATCAAGAGCATTTTTAGCAATAACCCATCTCCCCAGAATAGCAAATATATCTATATTATGTTTATGTAACTGTCTACTAATATATCTATGCTTCTTAGGGAAATTAAAACTCCAGAGATTCCAACACAGAAGTTTCATTTACCAAGACGTTTACCCCTCCCTTTCCTTGGAGGAGAAGAAGGAATAACCAAAGCTTGACCTCGAGCATTGAGGTGAACCCTTGTTGTAAGAGCTGATGGAGGAATATGAAGCTCATTGTGCCCTTTTTATCTTGTTTGCGTGCCTTTACGACCGACCAATTGAAATCCAACTTCATCTATAACCCCTTTACCCCGAGCTTCGGATGAAGACGTCACTAGAGATCCAGAGTTGGCAGGGGTCTGCACTGTTGGTTGTGTGATAACGTGTGAACTTGCTTCCTCCACCTCCTCCGCCGGCTCCTTAGGAGCCCAAAAGTGCATCAGTATCTATAGATTCTGTAGTAACAAGCTCGCGCTAATTCAACACTTCAAACCTACATTATGTACCTTCACCAATTTTATGGCCAAAAACACCACATTGAGCACAACAATGAGGAAATTTTAAGTAGTCCAAAAAATTGTCATAGCCTCTCCACCTTTTGGCCTAATACAAAAATCAACGAGAAGGAAGAGGCAACCACAGAGCCGCCATCTGAATGCATAACTTTGCTACACCAATATGAGAACCCAACCTTGTGGCTTGATCCGTCCAAAGAGGAGTTCCAAGAACTCTGGCAACCCTACTCAGACCTTCCACCGTAAAGTATTCGAGAGGTAGACCACGAATTCGAACCCAAATTAATCGCCAGAGGCTGAATATCAGGGTCCATTTCCTCACAAATACAGGTTATTTTCATAGTGCCATCGACCATTCTTAAAAACCAAAGTTTAGGAATCACTATCTGGAAGCTAGAACATATAGAGGTTCTCGCCTAGTGAAGAGACATAAACCTGGTCTTCGCACCCCCAGAAACGCTGAGACCAGCGCTGGATTTTGAAGATACTCGGTGGTTTCTCCAGGAATTGACCCACGAGTGCTTTCCCGCCATCGGGCAACACCTTCCTCTCAAACACCATGCAGAATAACCAATTCTCCATCTATCAGAGTTGGAGGAACATAGTGCAATCGATTCCCCTCGTCAACTCCAAAAAGCTAAGCCCAGTTCGCCTGCGGGGGATTGGCCGGAGTGGCCATTCCCACCGGCCGCCGTGACAATTAGGGTTTCGTTGTTCAAGAGAGAGAAAGAAGAGATGAGTCAGAGGAAATTTATTTTGAATTTTGATTTGTTAAAGTTTTTTAATTTAAGACGACAACTAGTAAAAATAAATGATTGAAAAACTATATCTAAGGTCATGTCAGATTAGTCCATGATATGAAATTTTGTGGTACGACCGTGGTTCAATACTTGTTTTAATAAAGTAATATATTTTTGTTAAAATACTATACTGACAAAAATATGATATTATACTAATATTAATGAGTCAAATACTAACAAACTAAAATGAGAAAACATAGAGGAAAATCTACAACTTCATCGGTTAATTTTAAAACAAATTCTATCTAAACTAAATTGCAAAGTGCTTGTCGGGCATCACCGTGACCAATCCAAGTCATTCTCACAGAGAGAGCTTATTCGGCCACAATGACAATTAAAGAAATAAGTAAATCCAACTGTAAGAGTTTATGTTGATAAAAATGAAATTACCGTAACAGAGTGAATGTTGCAAATTAGGGTTGTGTTGGAGAGGAGGGTTCTGCCCCATTTCTTCTACTTTTTTTCCCACCAACTTTTTCTCAAAATAAGGTTGTTTTGACGATGTGGAATTTATTTTTTTTAATTTCAAGCTGTTCAGTATGATTAAAACAGGCATGAATACTGTGGTTCATGGATTCAACTTCTAAATCTTAGTCGGATTTTCATTTTTGCCATTACGACTTATATATACCGTTCCGAATTTGTTTTAAAATTGGAGTGGCCATTCTTACGGTTCAATTATCGGTTTTTTTTCTCGTAGGTTACATATAACAATTCCAATTCCAAAGAATGCCAATTCACCAATTGGCGGAACTTTCGAGCGTATCTTGATGTCCCCAAAATTTCAAGAGGGCTGCCGATCTCCCCAGAGGTTATCTCCGATCCCCTAATCATCTCCTATAATTATAATTCAGTTGTGGGCGATGGCACGATTCTCGGCTGAAGACGACGAAGGACCGAGCAACCGACTCCGTAAACGACTCCGGACAAGCACCACCTCCGCCTCTCCGAATCCCCTTCCTGAAACCATGACGAGCTCGACCGGCGACGACGAGGAAGCTGTGATACTTAGTGGCGATGAGAATGAAGAAGAGGAAGCGGAAGAGTTTGCTGTGGATCTCGATTTAGAAGTGGCGGAAGACGAGGACGACGATGTGGAGTGGGATGCGGAGGGCGAGGAAGAAGAGATAGAGGAAGAAGAAGAGGAGGATGGCGATGACGACGAGGTTGATGACGATGAAGACGATCACGACCAAGCAGAGCAGCCGGGCCGACATAGGGAGAGTGCGGAGAGTAGCAGAAACGGTTCCGTCTCTGTAACCCTAACTGATCCTGAAGTGCTCGACTGCTCCGTCTGCTTCGATACCCTGACTATTCCTGTCTACCAGGTCTTGTTCTCTGCACCTCATTGCTTCGATTCCGACCCCCTATGGTAAAATGTGCTAGGGTTGAAAGCTTTGCTTGTCCCTTTGATGGCGTTGATTTGGTAGCAGCTAACTTGTGGCAGTCTTTCCGCTGGTTTTGAAAGTTTAGATTTCTTCTATGGTCTATCTTGCTTTGTGTAATCCATTTCTGGTGTTTCCGGTCTTCGCCCGTAGTCTTGCATTTGAAATTTAACCACAGGATACTCAAAGAGCTGATAGGTAGAGGAAAAGTCGTTTGTAGCTGTGATTGCTAATTGCTGCTGGAGCAAGTTCCAGCTAGTCAATTGAGTTTTGGATTATCCTAGTTTAAGTTGCGCCTTGTTTAACCTAGAACATTTATTGATGCGATTATCGGCTGTAAGTAGAAATAGTCATTCTTTCTTGCTGCTTGGGGCTTGAATTTTTGTTCCTCAAATGTTGTAATGTTTTCTGCACATGTTTTGATCGTTTCTACTGGAGTTTCATGGAAACAGGAACACGGAACATATGATGGCATATAACATTTTAGTGCAGTTGTTAGATATAGAACTACAATATTTTCTGCACCTATCCTACTATCTTAGTGTCTTATGTTTGCTAATTCACATATTTTGCCGGATATTCATGAATAGATTTGATCTGCCTATTGCTTGTAGCATAGTTTCTTGTTGGAAGGACTACTTAAATCTACCATATCATAGTCTTTGGGGAGGCTTATTCTGATAGATTCAGGAGTTCGACCGCCCTATGAAAGGCTGGTGCTCATGAGATATATGATTTCGGAAGAAGTTATTGTTTTCCCCTCATGCGCTGAATGTCTTTAAAACTGTTGGTTTGCTTTCGAAATGTTGGAATAGTGACCAAGAGGTTTTAAAGCATAACTAGTAATTCTATGTTAGAACCAAGTTCTGACATAGAAACATAACTAATGAGGAACACCTGCTTTCTGAATTAGACTTGTTTTCCCTTATGGCTTGGTTATTGGGAACTTAGACCTTTTAAATGACTTACAAGTTAGGATGGAGAGTCTTTATCTTTATCTCGAATCCACCCGTGATTATCAACTATTTCTGAAATGAAGCTTTCATGGACATCAGGACTTAGCATATTTGAATTTCCTCTACATTTCTAGGAACTTACCATCCATCCTGGGCAATATCTAACAATCAAAATTCTTGCTATTAATTTGCTTTCTCTATCTCTCAGCCGGTAGTATTTGGATTGGAATGTAGTTGTGTTTACTGTCCCATGTTCCAAAAAGTAAATGATGGAACTGTTGGCTTCTAGTCTCCTGTGCTGTACATCTGCTTCATAGATTTTCAAGGTAGTCTTAGATAACCATGTTTAATTGGTACTGCTGGACATCTGATTCACAGATTTTTTCTAGTATATAGCCATTGTTGATAACCATGCTACTATACATGGCACTATCTATCTTTTCTTCTGATTCTCCCACCCTTTCTGCTTATGTTGTTGACAGTGTGAGAATGGACACACAGCTTGCAGTCCCTGCTGCACCAAAATGGCATACAAGTGTCCTTCGTGCTGTCTGCCTATCGGCTACAATCGCTGCAGGGCCATCGAGAAGGTTCTCGAATCCGCCTCTGTACCATGCCTGAATTCTGTTTACGGGTGCCGAGAGGTAGTTACCTACAGCAAGAAACAGGCTCACGACAAGGCTTGCGTCTATGCGCCGTGTCTGTGTCCTCTATCCGGGTGCAACTTCTCCGACTCGGTCAAGCAGCTGTGCGAACATTTTCGTTCTACACACAAGAACCACACTGTTCGGTTCAAGTACGACACTGTCTTCCCGGCGTTCTTCACCAGTGATCATAAGCTCCTTGTTCTTCAAGAGGAGACAGAAGGGGTTCTGTTTCTGCTGACCAACAGTGTGGGGAACGTGGGGAACATAATCAAGGTTAGCTGTATGGGTCCAGCTTCGTACAAAGGAAGGTTCTTCTACGAGGTAAGTGCTAAGACGGAAGATAGCAGTGTCAAGTTTCAGTCGTTTGCAGAGAATGTACTGAAGAAGGGGAACGAAGCTCCAACTGCTACTGGGGGGTTTCTTTTGGTTCCAGCTAGTTTCTTCGGAAGGTACAAACAGATTAGTATTGATGTCTGCATTTATAATGTCGGCACATATCCTAGCGACTTCATGGGTAACGGAACTGCCTGATGCGGGCTTTCTGCATCATCAATCTTCTCATTAGCTCATCGTCGACTACTTATTTGTTTCACTCCTCGGTTATTGTAGATTGTGTTGGCCTGGCTTCTTAACTGAGTAAAGATGGAAATGGTTACCTTGCCCTATGTGATATATAGCTTGCTTGCTATGTCATTTATTTTGAGCGACTTTCTATTATGTCTTTGATTGCACAATAGCTTCGCTCTTTGATCTGATATTTGGCAGTAGGTGTTTGCTTTGGTAAGGGGATTGGTTATGTGAACTTTCCAGTTTCCACCCACTTCCCCCATCTTCTCCCTCATCGAACTAGCATCACGTAGGCGTGCTCTCTTTTCCATTTTCTTTCTGTTTGTTTTCGTGTTGTACGTGTTACCCTAACGGAGGGGCGAGGGCTATTTCTAATCAAGTTAGATGGCTATTCCTAACCAACTTGGTTATGATGCTCACTATGAGGAAAAATTCCCAGAATGGCCAAGTTAAAAAAAAAAAAAATTATCACTGCACAGCATTTAAAAAATAATGTCGAAAATGCATAAGTTTCTCATAGTTTGTTGCATAGTTACACGAATCACTAAGCAGTTCGCTTGCGATCGGATCGAACATTGTTGGAAACAATGCAGTCAAAAGTGCGATTCTACCTAGAAGCGAAAAATGGGTAAAATCGTAAACCGTAGAATCAAAGCGTAACAACGTAAGTTTTTGACGCATACGGTAAAATAACAAAAAATGTGTTAAGTACGACATATACTATGTAAAATATGAGTGCACATAGTTTAGATAAGTTAATAAATACCTATAATTCATGTCTAAACTCATAACATTTTAACAATAAGTTCATAAACATATATCTTAACCATAAGCTACATTCCCCTCCAAGCTAGTGATTTTGGGAAGCGCCTAGTTGGTGAATTAGATTACTCTGTTGAAACTAAGAATGCACCCAAGTACTTGATATGTATCTTTTAATCTTAAATATATCATTTTTTTGTGATTTACCTGTAAAATATAAGTATTTTCGTGAATAGAATACTCCTTTAGTGAACTAGAAGCGTAAAAGCGTAAAGCGTTTTGGTGAACCAGAAGCGTAAAAGCGTAAGCTTTTAAGCTTTAAAGTGCATTTCAGTCCCGATTTTATACACTTAAGATTTTATATGGAAACGGAAGCGTTTTAGTGTTCTAGAAGCGTAAAACCGTAAGTTTTTAAGTTTTAAAGCGCGATTTTGACTGCATTGGTTGGAAATAGCGGACTCAATGGTTCGCGGGTCTAGGGAGCAACTAGAGTGGTCCACGGGTTGGCGGAGCGAACAACTTGGTTCGCTAAAACAGTATGCAAACTGTTGTGATTCGCTGTCTAGGAAAGCGAACGACTCTGAATAAACCTTTCTGTTGACATATTTGTACGTAGTTCGCTTTCAATTTAAGCGAACCACTTGGTTCGCTGTCAAGTGCAGCGGCCAATTCCAATAATTTCGTTAAGTCACTTTATCCCAACATGCCTCCGGACAGGACGCATGGATAGGGTTTCCTAGTTGGAGTAGATCACTAGGATGGGCAGCAAACTACTCATCAGTCAATGAAAAAATAAATACTTAGCCACCTTTCAGCTCATTCCTCTCTTCATTCTGCAAAAAATAAAGGGTAAATAATTATTAGTCTAATATTTTTCGCATTCTTTTATATTAGTCAAACCTATTGAATTACTAATAATTAGAAAAATGTTAACTTTCAATTAGCAATTTTGTTAGTAATATTGATTTGACAACATAATATTGACGTGGAAGAGACACATGGAGGTCAACATTCCAAAAATTTAGTATTTTAACTAAGCAAAGAGTTACAGAATTATTAATGATAACAGAAACTGGCTAATATTTAAATGTATCATAAAACATTTGGCTAATAATTATTAATTCAATAGGTTTAACTAATACAAAATATGCGAAAAAGGTGTGGCTAACAATTTGTATTTACCCAAATACAAACAACAAAAAGAAGCAGAAAGAGCAAGAAATTTTCAGCAAAGAAAAAGGAGGTTCATTGAGCTTCTGTCATTGGAAGGTAAATTTGTTTATGTTGGTTGTAACATGGGTTACATTATGTTATTTTTAAGATATGTACGATTGATTAGTTGAGCTTCTGTGATTTTAACGTTTTTTGTGTGGTTGTAACATGAGTTATATTAGCTTTTTTATAATAACCTGGGGTGTTATATTAGCTTTTCAATGTAGGTTTAATAGGGATTATAATTTTGGATTAATATTTGGCTGTTTATTCATATTTAGGCTTTGAATTGTATATAATTCTTAGTAATTGTAGAATACAAAAATGAGAAGGAATTTCAAAAGTTCCGACCTATTGATTTGGTGGAATAGTCGAGTGATAAGATTTCAGAATAGTGCTGATTATTAAGGTGGTGAGGCAAGCACTGTCCGGATTGAAAGCATTTAGTTGGCAAAATCTCTTCCACATTTTGTGAGAAAAGGTGTTGCATAGGTGGTAATCGAAAAGTATGCAAAATGGCTTATCGGATGCTGATTTACGATGGATATGCAATGGTGTATGAAGAATCAATGATGTCTGATGATGATGGAATTAATATGATGTTGGATTTCATAGCAGAGAACAAATTTCAAGTTGTTGAGGTGTACATCGAGACGAAAGAGGTGGGCGAGTATGGTGGTGGTGGTAATGCGGAACACATTGAAGGTTCTAGTGGAGTTTATGGTTTGGGTGGCTATGGAGGTTCAGATCGCGTACGTACCATGGCTAAGATATGAAACTTGTGTTTCACTTGGTCTAATGGTTGAATCTGATGGACAAGAATGACTAGTATGGGGTGAAGAATGAGCCAACATAGAAGAATCCACACAAGAATCGATTAGGTATGATGATCATTGTGGTGATAAGTAAACTAACATGTGAGGAAGCTAACGTGGAAGATTTGACATTAGTGAGTATTGAAGATGAGGATGTCGATGAGGGGGTATTCGAGCCTCCCACACCTCACTACACGATGGTGCCACAACATCCTATCTATGCTCACAACAACAATCTAGACTGCCCTCCTATACCCATTTGGAATCCTAATGTAGAGTTTCATAGTTGGACACACATTTGGAGGAAAGGCAATGTTATGGATGCGTTGAAATAATATGCAATGCAGAAGAGCTTCCAATATCATGTTTACAAATCGGACGCTAAACAAATTCATGTCCGCTGCGAGAACTATATATGGAGACGACTGCATGTGTTAAGTTTGGGTTGCATATGTGGTGAGGCATGGGGCTTGGCTTATGCACAAGGTAGAGAACATCCATACACGTAGTTCGTCAATTCTTTCTCTTGATCATAAGCAGTTGAATGCAGGAAAAGTTGCACAAACGATCAAGCATCTGGTTGAGGCTTGAGACACAACCTGGGATCACAGTAAAGGCTGTCATACCAGAAGTGAAGAATCATCATGGCTACACCATTAGGTACAAGAAAGCATGACATGAAAAGCAGAAAGAAATCGCAGAGGTGTACAATGATTGGTCGTCTCGTATGCTTCCCTGCCTCGATTGGTACTAGCATTGTTGACAAAAATCCGGATAGTGTTTTTGTGCCCCAATACCAAGATTGTGCAGCAGGGGACAAACATGTATTGAGCGACTGTTTTGGACATTCACACCATGCATGCATTGATGGTTTCGAACACGGTGTGCTGGTAATTCAAGAAGATGATACCTTTCTAACGAGGTATACAAGGGAACTCAACTCATCACCACGATTGTTGATGGCAATAAACAAGTCTTTCCACTTGCATTTGATGAAGTTGAATCGGAGAACACCGACAGTTGGTCATGGTTTTTCTTCCACTATACACTCGTATCACTCAACAGAAGGACATTGTCATCCTTTCTGATCGTCACAGTGACATGGCGTATGCAATGTACGATTTTCCTGAGGAGCATGGATGGAAGTTAAGGTCGTAAGTTTGGCTGCACATTGGGCCAATGTGAGGTTTGGCAAGCCGGTAAGTACAATTTAGGGTTCTTCAATGCACTTCTGACTCACTCCTACTGTCACTCTAGAAAATGGCCAAGTATAACCACTTCCTAAAGCGTAGTATAGCGGGTTTGGGTTTTATTGTCAACCCGGGTCCTAGATTTGATGACTACTCGGTGAATTCTTGTTATCTAGCAGTGAACTTTTAGTGCAGGTTCAAACAAACAAAAACGCAAAGCAATTTAAACGGTTGTTCAAGTCAAGAGAGGTCACCCGGATATGGTTCCCCCTAGACTGCAGTTAAGCCGGATTGCAATTTACCAAATTCAGTTTTCATGAAAGTTATACTGCGAAAGGTTCTTAAACAGTCTGAAGTCTCGACTAAAGGTCTCCAGACCCTCTCAATCTGAGTCTCTAGCGGGCGACTAACCTCCACCGGAGTAAACAGATTGAGGCCCTAACGAACCAAACCTCCACTACCGAATTGAATTCGGTACAGAATAGCGAATTGGCTCCTCGACTAAAGTCACCAATTCACTACCTTCGATTAAGGATACTCTATCAACCTAGGCAGTTATTCTCATTCTAGGTCAAAGCAGAAACAACAAGAATTTGATCAGGATTCAAGTCATTCAAACCTCAATCGAATATAATCAATTCATAAACTCTGTACTTGGGTTCATACAATCAGACCTAGCATACAAATCTAGGGTTCTCCATACCCAGATGAATGGGGAAACTACTCCATAGAGAAAGAAGCAAAAGCAAATTCAGACGCGGAAATCATACTGTGAAGATGGATTTCTGCTCCTGGACGTTAATCGGCACTTCTCCAAGCTCAAGCCGGGCTCCAATGGTGATGAAGATCAAACTTTAGCACTTGGGAACTCTGGTTCGTCGCTTTCTCTCTCTAGGAATCGCTCTGTCTCTCTCAAACTCGGAACCCTCGAATGTTGGCCTTCCTTTCCCTTAAATCGGCTGCCTGGTCGCGATACCCGGTCGAAATACCCGGTCGGGTATTTTGGGTATCGACCGGGTATTATTCAAAACGCACGTATCAGAAGAGGAAAAATCCCCGGTCTGCCTCAATAATCCCCGACCGGGGATTTTGCCTTCACGCCCGGGTCCCTCTCTGATTCTCGGGGGCGCCCAAAGTAATAATACCCGGCCGGGTATTCTTGGTCATGGCCGGGTATTTTCCTCCAGCAGCCCCCTTCGTCCCAACTTTGCTCCTTTCGACCCAGAACTCGTTTCTCCGCCTCGATTCCAACGTCGGGTCCTGAAATATGACATAAACACACACCCTAGCGTGAAATCGGCTTAAAATACTAGAATCCACATCCCAAACGGCTTCAGAATAGGGTGAAAAACCTGTGTAATTATCGGTCTATCAACTTCCCTCTCTCATGAATATGCGTTTGTTTCTTCACTAACCCTAACACTCTGTCATGTAGCTACTACTTATCAATCCCAAAAGTATGCAGACACGATGAAGCATATGAGAGAGGTCCACCCTAAAGGTGCAAATTGGCTAGAAAGGCATGCTTTTGAGAAGTGGACATTACATTAGGACGAAGGGTATAGGTATGACATAACCAAGACGACATGGGTGAGAGCTTCAACTGTTTATATCTTGGCATTCGTGCAATGCAAATATCAGCTATTGTCCTGCATTGCTTCTTCTGGACGGTTACATGGTTTATTCAATGGAGCCAAGCGGTAGTTCATATGCTAAAAGGTTGATATCTAATCCCACAGAAGATAACAGAAGACATGCATCTAGGGGTGTTCAAACGGTTTGGTTACCATGGTAACCGTTTTAACCAGTACTATTTGGATAATTTGGTTTGGTTAAAGTTTTTAGCTTGTTTGGTTTAGATGGTTTGGTTTGGTTTCAGACACTCCTAACCAATCAAACCAAATTAACCAGTTAAATAATTAGTCATATATCTAACATATATTATATACACATACTTAAATACTTTGCATAACCACTCAAGAGTTAACGTTCGTCCCTTTTAGACTCATAAAATATAAAGCTCAATATTGCTCATATAGTGTATATTTGTATATGTAAAATGTAGACCACAACATATGGACGCCTAATTTAGATAAATTTCATACATTATGATGGATGAAAACTTGAAAGGAAGGTCATTTCCAGCCTATGATAATTGCTAAGAGACTAAGTCAATTTACACAAACACAACAATTCATTAACCCATATCATTGTCATTAATTTTTGTTAGGTGAATACTTCTATACTAATCGTAAGATAATTGTCTTAGTTGCATGTATTTTTGTTAAGGGTCAACTATAACTACGTGTTGATTGTTATGTTTTATTCATTATATAAATTGCGAATTGTTGCATTAACCGGAAAATTTTCATCGTCAATGATAATGTGATTTTATATTGGTTAATCTGGTTAACCAATTAACCAAACCGATTAAACTTTAGTTTGGTTAATTTGGTTATTGTATTAGTTTGGACGGTTTGGTTATGATATTGTATTATATGGTTAATGGAATTTAGCCTTATTTGGTTTGGTTATAACCATGTTAACCATTTGAACACCCCTACATGCATCCATGGAGTGAAAGATAAAAATTTCATAAGGTGACTTTGTTAGATTATAGAGATGGTCGCTTCGCAGTACAAACATGAAGGTCATCCAGTATACGAAAAAAGGAGGCAATGCTTAAAAGGTCACGATTGAAGCATTCAATGGAACAGGGGAGTGTAGTTGTGGGAAGTTTCAAAGGAGACACCTGCCTTACTCTCATGATTATGTCTCTGTCAAGAGCGTTAACATAGAACCCGCTATCATTTGTTAGCCCATACTACAAGACTCAAAGCGTCATCAACGCTTGGCAACAGTTGTTCATGCCTTTAGCTCATAAAGTGTATTGTCCCGAGTATGATGAACCAGTGGTCTTCCCTCTGGAGCACAAGAAGCGTGCCAAATTATTCCAGCCAAGCATCGTGAGAAAAGAGCCACGTGGATCGCTTATAAAGGAAGCGAACAAGTAGTGGTTCGCTCCCCTAGCAGGCGAACTGCTTAATGGTTCGCCTTACTTTACAGCGAACTGCATGAAAGTTGGGTAATTTTGGAAATATTTTTAAGTGCGGTAATGTAGGAAATTTTATCATAAATTAGGTAGTTAGGGAAATCTTCCTGACAATGCTCACAAAGCGCCTTGACAAGTTGCTGCTGGAAATGTGCCACAATGTTGGATTACACTAGAAAGGACAATTTTGATACGACCGGTTTTAACTAATGTATTTGATATGTTTTGAGGTTAGGGCTGGCATATGTGCTCTACTCAACTTGATTTGCTCTGACTCGCCCTATTCTTGACCCAATTTTGCATAAATTACATGTAATTTTACTCATATTATTTAGTATTTTATTTTTATTATCTCGTATTTTACATATAACAAAGTTGTAAATAGATGAGAACCTCAATTTCTCAAATACATTTGTTAGTTTTTTTATATTTTTTAATAGAGAAATGAATATTTTTAACGTTTTTCATTTAGATTACATACCCATACGAGTAGACCTATCCCTAACCCACGTTCCGTGATAAATTACCCGATTTGCCATTAGACGTTTTTGGGTATTGAGATATTCGCCTCCACCCGTCATATTGTTGTTCCTAGATTGCACGTTGGGTTCTCTACATTTATTGAATGGATGTTAGCATTTTATTTTTAAATTTCCCCTTTGTTCATCCAACAACTTCTTTGCACCCAACATGCGATCTAATGATCATGCACCTATGTGAGTACGATACATATCTAATATATGTGGCTATGAGCAACAAGGAAAAATCCACTTCTCACCAATAATTACTTCTCATTTACACTGACAATTTGGTCTGAGAGCACTTCTACTATGTTGTATAGCATTGGTGCTTTAATTTACAACTCTAAGTTGTACCATAACATTAAATGTATAAGTTTAGGTTGTACCATAAATGAATTTGTACCATTATGTTATGGTACAACTTTACAACTTGAAATTGTACCATCACATAAAGGTACAAGTTCAAGTTGTACCATAAAAGAATTTGTACAAAAAGTATAGGTACAATATGAAGTTGTACCATAATGTTAAATGTACAATTTCAAGTTATAACATAAAAGCAAAAACCTATAGCACCAATGTTATATAGCATTGTAAAATTCCTTTTGATTTGAATAAATTACTTGATTGATTGCTCCAAGAGGCATATGTATACTCTGTTTCTCATTTTTTAGGCATTTGTATGCTCTAAATCTTTTTTTATTGTTATTTCATATTCGTTCAAATGATGGATGTATCGTAAAACGAGGAAATGAGAGAATATAAAAAGTGGGTTAAATGAAAGAGCGGATCAAGATTTTAAAGACGCATTCTAAAAAGTAGAGAACATAAAAAGTGGGTTAAAAGTTAAAACTACGGATTAGATAAAATTTTGGCAAAATACATTTGTATAGCCAAAACTTTCACGTTTGTGCCACTTATAGCCACTTTTGGCGAAATACCACTAATAGCCACTTCCGTCCAATTCTTTAACAATGTTAATGTTAAGTCTGACTGGACACACGGAATGCTGACGTGGCGAGCTCTTATTTCCAATATCCTCTGCAATTATCCACGTGGATAATGGTTAATTAAAAAAACAATAATGGACCAAAAATTAAAAAGCCCTGACCCTTCCTTCCCTTATCTTCATCTTGTTCGAAATGTACAACAACGTTTATCCGATCTAGAAACTTCCCCTCTGCTTCTCATCCATTCGACTTTTGAACCGAATTCAGTCGAGAAACTCTCTAATATCGATGGCAGTTCTGGAAGAAGGGCTTCGAAAGTGAAGGAAGAAAAGGGGATTTATTCTTCAGAATTGGGCGCCTCTCCGCTAGCTTCTTTCTCAGTCGCCTTTTCTCATTCTCTTCTATCTCGACCAGGAGCGACCAAGACAACGACCTGTGGCAATGGTAGATGGCGAGGGCTTTGCTGGGAGTGGCGCTGCGGGAACAGGCTTGCAATGATGGTGGTGAAGTCGGGGGAGAACAACGAATCGATGTCCCCGAGGCTGCTGTTAACGACGATATTACCGACACGGACAATGGCAGGGAAAACTCGACAGCTAGAGGGCGATGGTAGCTGCGATAGGTGAATCCACCGTCGCTACTCTATTGCGAACCTGCAGCAGGAGCTCGAATTGACGATTGACGGCGCCTTCTTCTCTGGTTCTGGTGAAGCAGAGGTAGATGGGGGTGGCGACTGGGCGACTTGGAAGACTCGAAGGGGAACGAGATTGACGTCGCGGGGAATATGTAGCGAACTTGGTTGCTCAGCTTCTTCCCATCCTTTCTCTTGCGAGGCGTTGATAGCGTCGGGGAATGAGAACCAAAGGCGGAGCTGATGCTTGAATCGAGAGAGGAAGAAGCTCTCTCTAACACCAAATAGCTCCATATTCTGGGTGGTCGATTCAACCCTAGAGAAGATGTCGATTGAGAAGCTTCAAAATTGGCGAGAAATTTTGTGGGAAATTTGGGGAAAGCTTTAATCGCCGATTTTTTGTTATTTGCGCGAAGTTTGGGTAGGAATCGCCGATTCAATCGCCAACAGGCAGGGAGCAAACCCTAAAAACGAAATTGGGGAAAGAGGAGGAAATTTTTTATTTTTTTCTTGTTGATTTTGTGTAAATAATTTAAATATCTGAAGTGCCACTATTTGCTTAGTTGTCGCTGACGTGTCCGCTGAATTGGCGCCTCGTCAGCCGACCGTCAAATAAGTTGATGGTGTTATTAACACCATTATAGTTTCTAACTGAAATGACTATATATCTGGCACGCAACATGTTTCAAAAGTGGCTATTAGTGGTATTTCGCCAAAAGTTGCTATAAGTGGCACAAAGATGAAAGTTTTGACTATGCAAGTGTATTTTGCCTAAAATTTTCCGTAGGTGTATGTTGTTTGAAGGAGAAGATTTTGAGGACCTAGATGTAACTTTTGTAGTGTTTAAACTATACATCCCATTTGCTGTTCTTAAAATTTTCGTAAATTAGAGATAAAGAGTTAGGGCGCGCGCATGAAAGTTATTTATATAGGTCACCATGTGCATGAGCCAGAGCCTATGTACGTACAAGGTAGCTCTTGTTGCGGTTACTTAAACCGTATTAGTATTGGGCCTTGTTGGGCCTCGTCCGAGTTGTAGTAGGTATGAATATGCGACCGTACTCGACTCTTCTCATTAGGGTTTTAACCCTAGTCTATCTCTATTTAAGCTTAGCTACGAGGATGTCGTAAGCAAGCCGTCACAATGTAGTCGTTCAATAAAACGTCAGCTGTGAGCTCTTATGAGCTCACCGTGGATTAGTCTCGATCAATCGATTGAGGATACCACGTAAAATCCCTTGTGTTCGTGTGTTATTTCATCTTCCGCATCATCAAATTCTACATGGTATCAGAGCCTGGTTTGTCCTTGAGGTCACGTGTTCAAGTCCTCACGACCCCCAATATTAACCGTTGTCTTTCAAGCACATGGTAGGGCTGGGCCTGTGCAAACTTCAAGCCCATGAGTCGGCTTTCGTTTGAGGGGGCGTGTAAGGAAGTGGTTAAGCACCATACACGGGCCTGTATAAGATCCATCATAACTCTTCTCCCAACAACTCGAGTTATTGGGACCAACTGGTTCTTGACACAAAGGCCAAGCCCAAAAAGAGACTCCGATCCGGTGCCGAGGGTGTCTCCGTCAACGTCAATCAGTCCACATTAAGCATCTGATCGGAGCTTCTTCCCAAATCGCCTCGCAGCTGCGCGCAAGTCCGCCATCGTCCTGGCTCCATCTCCAACTCCAATATCAGGTCACTGTCATTGCCCAGTCACGAGCGTTCACGGTCTCACTCTCCATGTCGTCGTCGCCATCGTCTCCAGCTCCAGATCGCAACTTCGCCATCGTCGATCAGGTTCCTCGTCCATTGCGTCTCAAGTCCCGCGGTTCCACCATCTCCAGTAAAACCTCCGACGTTGGGGCCTCCTTCCTCCTCGGCAATTCCCAGCCTGTAGACAGAGTAATCCTTTGTGTTTCGTCTCCAGGTGGTTTCCTCAAGTTGGAGGAGGAAGAAAAAGGAACGTGAAATTGGAAAGGAGAAGTGGGAGATGAGATGGACAAAGGAGGGCGGCACTGGATTGCTAACCCATTTAAGGATTTCCCCAATATTGTATTGGGCAGTCAGAAACCATAGCTGAAATAGGCCCTTATGGGCTCCCACATCTAATTTGGTAAGGGTTTTTATGGGCTCTTCAATTAGATTTTGGGCAAGTTATTTGTTTGTAGATTTTTACAAGCAAATATTGTCAAGTATCGATTGAGGCATTCACGATCCATTAAATGATCGTCCCCTGGCGTTCAAAAGGTAGTACGATCAGAGAAGTCATCGTCCCTTCATCGTCTAGCCGGCATTCACGATCTAAGAAATGGTCGTCCCCTCTTCCGGTTCAGTATTGGGCACATATCAACCATTCAACGCTTTTCAAGCTGGGCATTCACGATGTTCATGCTCCAGCTTGAGGGGGAGAATAGGAGGTCAACATACGCCGGTCGACTAAGTCAGTCATCAGGTCAACCACGATTTACCAAGTGTGTTCAAGTTCAAGAGACGCAGTCAATCGTCTCCATCATTAGGTTGTTCAGAGAGAGTCAGTCGTCTCCAATCAACCTTGTGCGAGATGTTATTCATCTCGAGTTTTGTGGTTCAAGCTATCATGCTTGTTCTTCACATTTACTTCTTCAAGCTCGACATTCTTGTCGTTCATGTCTTTGCTTGAGGGGGAGTGTTGCGGTTACTTAAACCGTATTAGTATTGGGCCTTGTTGGGCCTCGTTCGAGTTGTAGTAGGTATGGATATGCGACCGTACTCGACTCTTCTCATTAGGGTTTTAACCCTAGTCTATCTCTATTTAAGCTTAGCTACGAGGATGTCGTAAGCAAGCCATCACAATGTAGTCGTTCAATAAAACGTCAGCTGTGAGCTCTTATGAGCTCACCGTGGATTAGTCTCGATCAATCGATTGAGGATACCACGTAAAATCCCTTGTGTTCGTGTGTTATTTCATCTTCCGCATCATCAAATTCTACAGCTCTCCCTTAATTAATTAATAAGTGTACATCTTATCATCAAGAGAACGTATATATAAAAGTACATGGTAGCTGCTAGGTAGTGCATGGTTTACAAACCAGAATCAAAGGGCACTCCGGTGCCGGGAATCCAGGCATCACCGTCGAAGAAGTCGCCGACGGTGAACTTGCGGGCCTCCCTAAAGCTCCTCATCACATGAAAACCGGGCCAGGTGACCCTCCCCTCCGTCTTCCCTCCTTTACCCTTGTTCATGAACTCCGCATAGTAAAGCGTCGACAACGCAAAGTCGCCGCTCCACGGCAGCCACCCCGCAGGATTCACGATTCCTCCGACGTCACTCTGCATCACCACCGTCCTCGAGAACCTCCTCCACGGCCGCCCGAGATACGCCTCCACGGAGCCCACCCTTGCTGCCAGCTCAGCAGAAGCCATCACCCTGGAGGCTTGGATGACGATGCCCGTGTTCTCGT